>JAKSZT010006889.1:189943-241341 GCA_026826555.1 Tolypeutes matacus | reverse complement strand
TTAATATTTAGAATATAGGTCACAAGAAAATAGAATAAATGTAGAGAATGAAAAGCTGATGGTTAATCTGTGCAGAATTGGTAAAAAGGTTGTTTGTACATCTTTGGAAATGAATAAAAATGGTGAAAGCACATCATAGTGTTTGTAACTAGCAGTGCTATTATATGGGTATGATAGTTGTAGAAAGGGAAATACTGAGGACATGTATGTTACTAGAAGGAAAGTTTAAAACATTTTGCATGGGACTGTATAACATAGTGAAATTTCATGTAAAATATGAATATGAGTATGATAGCATATATAAGACTTTTTACAAACTATGAATACAAATAAACTTAAGAGACAGGACAAGAATAGCAGTTATGTATGCCTGGGGAAGCTTAGGGAGATTAAGAGTAGATGAGTGTTTGTTTTGATTTTATTATTATTATTGGAATAATGAAAATGCTCTAATAATGACTGAAGTGATGAGTGCACAAATTTGTGCTTATACCATTGATTGTGCACTTTGCATGGATTTATGCTTTATTAATATGTATCAAAAAATTGACTTGTTTTAAAAAAATCTAGTGGCAGCATTATTTGTAATATGTAAAACCTAGAATCAGCCCAGGTGTCATTCAACAGGTGAATGATTAAACCAACTGAGGTTCATCCTTATCATAGAATATTACTCATATATAAATAAGAATCAATTATAGTTGTACAGAGCAACTTAAGGGACTTTCAAAGGAATTATGTGGAATGACAAATGTCAATATCAAAATGACAGATATAGGTCATTTTATATCTCCCATAACCTGCAGAATTGTGTGGGAGAGAATGTAAACTACGTGTAGACAAGGGTCCATGCTCAGTGACACTGCCGCAGGATGCGTTTATCAACTGCAATGGAAGTGCCACAGTAATGCAGGGTGTTGTTTATATGGGCGCATGTGGGAGGTGCGGGAAGTGGGGCATAAGGGAATCCCTATATTTTTTAACATTTATGTAATCTAAGTATCTTTTAAAAAAGAAAAAGAAATATTTTTTAAAAAGGTAACATACTCCATGTTACCATTTAGATAACATTGTTGAGTTGACAAAAATCTAGAATTGGGGAATCAATTAGTGGTTGCAAGTGATGAGGGGCAAAGGGGATGGCTGGTAGGGGGAACATGGGCATGGTAACAAATGACAAGGTAAAGGAACCTGCTGGTATTGGAATTATTTAGTATAGTGACTGTGAGGCTGGACACTGGAACCCACGTAGTTAATAGTATTTTATAGAATTTTATACATACACAAACACACACATACACACACACACACATCCCAAATGAATACATATAAAACTGGAGAAATCTAAATAAGATCAGTAGTTTAAGTGATTTATATAAATATCCATACCCTGTTTGTGATACTATACTATTGTTTTGAAAAATATTATATTGAGAGATTTTGGGGAAATTATACAAGGGATCTCTTTTTATTATTTCTTACATTTGCATGTAAATCTATAATTATATCATTATAAATATCTAAACATTAATGAAAAAGCCAGTTTTTTTTTTTTTCCCATATTTGGGGGTTATCCTAAATTGTTCTGTCTTTGAATTCTATTATCTCTATTATGCACAAAACTTATAATCTGTATGATTTCACTTTTTTTTTAACTTTATTAAGATTTGATTGATAGCACAGCATGTAATATGTCTTGCCAAAAATTTAGGCATACTTGAACGCAATGTATTTGGCAAATGTCAGATACAGTATTTTCTAGATATCAATTATGTCAACTTAGTTGATAATCAAGTCTTCAGCCTTATTGAATGTTTTCCTAGAGGTCTAGGTCAATCTTACACTTAAGATTGGCCTTCCTGAGCTTTTTTTTTTTTTTTTTTTTAAGATTTATTTATTTACTTTATCCATTTTAACCTCCCCCCTTCCCCATTTGCTGTTTTGTGTCCATCCACTGGGCAATTCTCTCTGTTTCCTGCCATCTCTTCTCATGCTCCTCCTCCAATCTTTACCAGGATTCAATTCTGGAGATCTCCGATGTAGGAGAGAGGTGTTCTGCCACCTGTGCCACCTCAGTTCCTGGCTTTCAGAGCATCTCATCTTGTCTCTCCCCTGCGTCTCTCTCCTGGGGCCTGGCGGTTCACCAGCACACAGAGCCTGGCAGCCCATGCACCTTCTATATATATATAATTTTTATTTTACCGGGAGGTCCCAGGGATTGAACCCAGGTCCCACCATATGGCAGACGGACGCCCAACCCTTTGAGCCACATCTGCCCCCCCCCGGGGGGTTTCTAATGAATTCATGATAAGAACTTGTAACTTTCCCCACCATGTTTGAGCTCTTGGAGTTGTTCAGCTTTCCCAACAGAAGCACTCATTTTGGCCACATAGTTATTTGTTGTTGGTGATGGTAAGTTGGCCTGTATATTGTTGGATGTTTAGTAGCTACCCTAGATATTGCCTATGAGATGCCACCATAACCACTCAGTTGCAATAACCAATGTCTGCTTGGGGGTAAAAAAATTACCCCTTGTTTAGAATAACTCATATAGCTATTGATAACAATTTTTATTCTTTGAGCTTGTGTAGTTTCACTCTATTCATATATAACTTTGAGTTCAATCAATGATTCAAGGAATTCCATAAAAAGATTTCTGGAATTCGTTCTCTATGAAGTTCCATCATCTCTGGTTATTTTCCCCTGTAAACTCCAGTTGCCTGTGCCTTTTTGAACACTGATATCTGTCTCCTCATCTCAGTACAACTGCCATGTTCTCCTTGTGTTTCTCTTCACCATGCTAAGTTTAGTAAACAGCAGAAGGATGGGTTAATTGTAGATCTTAGAGCAAATCAATTTCTAAAAATTCTTTTCCATGTATTTTATTCAGTTTTATAGTTGTTTATGGCAGGAGGGCTAATTTGGTGCCTGCCCATCTGTTATGCCTGGAGAGAGAAATCTCTAAATTTATTTTCTCAAAAGCTTAGCTAAACCTGCCAACAAATTTATCAATTAATTCATTTTTTTTCTGATTGGATTCTCTTTGCCTGCACTTATCCAGTACAGTAGTCACTAGCCACATGTGGTTTTCAAAAGTGAAATTCAAATTAATTAAAACTAAACAAATTGAAAATTCAGTTCCTCTAGCCACATTTCAGATATTTAACAGGCATGTGTGGCTAGTGGCTATCGTATTGGACTGTGCAGATATATTACAAGATTTTCATCATCATCGAACATTCTATTGAACAGTACTAGTCCTGTATTATATATCTATTTAACTGCCTGAAGCTAGTGCTCTATTGTTTTTCATTCTGCTTTACTATTTGGACATCTGAATGATATCTACTATATCTATAGTATATGACAAATTTTTGTACAATATACTTTATATGTATAATATACAGAATCAGACATAAATACAATTCCATAAAAAAAGCAATTTCTACAAATGTAGCATTTTATCACAGCATGAAGGTCAAAGAAATGAAGTGCTGGCAAAAGACTGAGATAAATCTGTAAGACTAGACAAAATGTGTTGCTGTTCAATCTTATACTGTTGTCCTGCTGTATCTATGTATCTGCAATGACCTTGTAATTATTGCACAATTTTACCAGGAAGCATAACACCTACTCCAATTAAGAGGGAATATTTATTCCATTTTCTTTTAATTCCCTAGAGATGGGGGCTTACATCATCCATCCCACCTGGGAAGTTTTGGTGGGGATTTTTAAACACTGTCTTTTCAATAAGGAGAGGAGATAAAGTATATCTTAATGAGTGCCTGATACCTTATGGCCACTTTTCTGAATATGTTGGTTCATGGAACTATAAGTAACAGTTCCTACATGACCAGCACTATTACTTTTCTTAATTTGGCTGAAAGAACATTCTGGAGATCTGCTTCTTAAGATCCCTGCCCTCTATGGCAAGATCAAAGCCAAATCTAATAGAAAGTGGGGATTTCCTCATGTTTTTTTCTTCAGTTTCACTGACTATCAATATTTGGAGACTTCAGTATGGCACAGCTTCATGTGTTGTTTGTCTTCAAATGATAGAGGAAAAAGAGACAGCTTGACTTTATTTGCTCCTTGAAATTCATTCAGAAAATATGTATTTTTTAATATATATGTATAGTTATGTTTGGCTAGCCTTAAAGTTTTATCTCCACTCAGAAAGTAACATTTTTGGATCCTCTATCAGTTGTAGGCACCCCAAATTCTAGTATTAGTCATTAAAAGATGAAAAGATATTGTTGTTCTATATTTTGTTGTAGTTTAAGTTATTGTTAACACTAAACAATAAATAGAATGAATTAAAGAAGACTTGGACATTGGCCAACCAACCAGGATCAGGACTATACTTTTCAGTCTATCTTTTGGATTAGACATTTGGTTGCATAATTTTGGTCTATCTAACCACTGGCTTGTTAAAAAGAACATATTTCTTATCATAATGCAAACAAAGTCTGGGTCCCATGAAAGATTCATTGAAACACACCTCAAAGTGTGTCTTTCTGTGCCAACATGGAATTGATAGAACAGCTATTCTGTGTAGCCATAGATCAAGATATTATCATAGTATCTCTTGGATCTGCTCATGAAAACACATCTTACAAAAGTGCTAGGTCAGGCTTAACACATGTACGTGGTTGTTATAGAGAGCCAAAGAGTCAGCAACCTCACATGCAAATAAACACACACACAGACACCCATGCATATATGTGTATATATGGAATCAAAATTAAATATATGATATATGATACATGATATATGATATACGATACATGATACATGCATATATATATTTGCCATAGGTTTACAGAAGAGATTATCTTTAATGCAAAAGGAATCTAGACAATTTTTTAAATGAAAATGATTAAGACTTTTTGTATTCAATCATGTAATGGCAGCAAAACATCAAAAGATTTTTGTTTCTAAATTTTTGGAAGCTCCAGATAATTTGATCAAAGACGTTGTATGACAGCCTAAGATTCAGTTGGAATTGCTTGAACAAACAATATTGCTTTTATAAACAATGTGGGAGGTACACATAGTGCTTCATAATTAAATGACCTGTTGGGTGGTAACAAGCATACCCAAAGCCACTGTAGCCACATCCATAGCCACACCCGAGGTCACCACAGTAGTTGTTGTAGAAACTCATGGTGATTCAGAAGGGGAAGGTTCAATTGAAGAGCAATTGAACCTTCTAGAAACTAAACTCAGTTTCTAGAGTTTAAAGTTTATAAATCTGCAAAGGGCTTCATATAACTAAGTGGTATGTGGGGCAAACCACAGGCTCTGTTCGATTCACATTCCAAACTAATTGGTATTAAAACCGTCTGAGAATTCCTCATATACAAGATATACAAGACAATTTTGCTATGTATCATGATGCCAGAAATGAAATCATGTGCCTTTAATGAGAGATTTTTCCTCTAATTTGGTGGTTTGTTTATTTCAGATCCCAAATTTAAACGACATTACTACTTATGAGATCCTATAACTCATGCAGTTTTCACCTCTATAAAATCTTATATTTTACCTTAATAAAACCCACTTTCCTATCTGTATATATGCAGCCTTGGAAACAAAAAGTGGCTGGAAATTGAAGGGAAAGGTGGAAAGTTTGTGGATTCAAGATCCCACATTGGATCTTGAGAGGTAGTCATGGGGGCAGGATTCACTTTAAAATCTTTGAATGATAAAGTGTTTTCTCATTTTCTTGTGGATATTTGCTTTGTGATACACTTAATGAATGAATGCATCTGTCATTTTGTATATGATACAAAAACTATGGCATTGTCCCTGAAGTTTCATCTGACTGACCCCATTTATATAGAATGGGGAGAACTTACAGTACTTATAACCTGAATTTAAAACCTATTCCAGAAAATCTCAGATATATTAATATCATATACTTTCTGATATCATGCACTAAGAAAGTCACATCTCTTGTGGCATTCTTGCCCTAATGTATAACCTCAATTTAGTAACGAGAAAACATCAGACAAACCCATACCTGGGATAGCTCTAGAAAATATGTGACTCTTTAAAATCATCACTTTTATGAAAGTCAAGGAAACACTGAAGACTGTCACCAATTGGAAGATACAAAGAGACAGGACAACTAAATGCAATGTGGGATCTTGAATTGTATGCTGGAACAGGAAGAGGACACTATTGGAAAAAAATGGTGAAACCCAAATAAAGCCTGTAATTTCATTAAGGGTATTGTTCAAGGTTAATTTCTTACTTTTGATTTATACTGCAACTATGAAAGATGTAACATTAGGAGAAACTCACCAAAGAGTGAGTGGGGATTTTCCTGTATGATATGTGCAACTTTCTGCAAGTCTAAAATTATTTTAAAATAAAAAGTTAACAAAAAGAATATAAAAAATACTATTCCATTTTATTAATTTGATCATTTATTAATTTATTCATACATAAAACTTTTATTAAGAATTAATTGTATATTGGGCACTGCTATAAGCATTGAGAACGAAGCTGTGACTAGGACAAAGTCCATATATTATGGAAATTGCATCATAGATTAAGTGGGGGCAGAGAACACAGATCAGATAATAAAATGTAAATTAAGAGTGAAATTAAAAGTGAATGAAATAATTTCTGATAACAATAAGTCTATGTAAATAATAAACAAAAGAGCCCAAAGGAAAATTGAAGAGTTTTCTTAAGAAAAGCCTCTTTGAGGGAACTAAGGCAGGAGAAGTATCCAGCCATTCCAGAGGGTCAGGAAACTCAAAGGCAGAGCATGTATGGTGGAAACAAACCTGGCACATCAAAGAGCTGAAAAGGCCATTGTGTAGCGTGCTCTGTAAAAGAAAGGAAGAATGTTAAAAGATGAACTCGTAGTCAAGATTGTGGCCTGGTAGACCATGTATGTGTGCTTTTTAAGATGTGAGTTGCCAGATATGGCAAATAAAAATACTGTATGCCCCGTTACATTTGAATTTTATATGAATTATTTTTTTAGCCTAAGTATTTTCCAATGCAATAATTTGGAAGTGCAATGTTCTGAATTTCAATATTCTGAAGTTCAAATTGAGCTGTGTCCAGTATTTAATCTAGCAACCCTAATGTGGAAAGACATTGCAGGATTATTCTCGAAGAGTTTCATGAGATGATTTGTGTCATTCATTCTTTGAGATGCAAAAAAAAAAAAAAAAAAAGGAGAGCAAAGGCTATGGGGTATGAAGAATCATGGGCTGCTAAATTTCTGTGACTGCTAACAATTAAGGAGAAGTCAGATGGTCAGTTGGGGATTACATATATCAGATCAATTTGGGAAATATAAATTGAGGACAATAATATATTCAAAGCGATCCATCTGAAGAGAGTTTAGATAGGGATTCTAAGAGAGCAAGCTCTGAGCAGGTACCCTCAACTTTTGAGGGCAAAACCTGAGTAGAGAAAATAATGCATACTGAGAAGGAGCTGATGGTGAGGTTGAAATTACTGAGTGCATGTGATAGGATAACGATAAAGGCTGGAGATTTTTCCAGAATAAAAAGAGAAGTCAATCAGTCTGAATGTTGCTTAGTTCCTGGGTAAAATGAAGAAGATTTGGCCTTTTAATTTGGCAAGATTTATATCTTGGTGATTCACTAGCATGGTGAGAACCAAAGACCAAAAGGTATGAGTAGGGAGATAAAGGAAGATTAGAAAGCAACCACGGAAATAAACTTTAGAAATGTTTCTATAAAACAAAATTAGCATTAGCTGGAGGAGGATGAGGAGGCAAAGAAAGTGTGCTCTGTTTTGTTTCGTTTTGTTTTGTTTCTAATTACAGAATATACTTAAGGACTGAGTCTAGTTTAGAACATCACAGTATAAAAACTAAAAACTCAACTAAAATAAGAAATACCATGCCATGCTAAGCTTTCAGTGTTGTGATTAGTGAGTTCAATTTAATTCATCAAAGAAACAAATTAACTCCTGGCAATAAATTTTATGGAGAAGTAATCTACTATCGTTTGTTTTTATGGATATGGCATGGCACAAAAAAGTTTTCTACAGTCATTTTTATCAAATACAAAAAAAACACACAATGGGATAATTATAGCTTTTTAAAAAATATTCAATGCAACTCAGTTATGCCAATTTCAGGTCATATTCTAAGAGCTTAGACTGCCTAGAGGAAGAGTGAAAATGCTGTTTTGACTAGCTTTTAATAAAAAGTTATTCTAAAGAATTGTTTGATTGACTATGCAGTGTAAGCATAGCGGCTACTGCTGTATTCTATGAAAGGAATCTAAAAATGTTATGATGAAGATGTCTTCTGCTTCTAATAACACTATGCAGCCGATAGTGAATGAAATGTCATGATAATGCATCCACTTTACAAAAATGTAACTACACAGAAATACAAATAGGAAGAACAATCAAAAACTCATATTGAATGAATAACTAAATGTGTTTGATCTTATCATTAGTGTGAAAATATAACTTTCCCCAAAAATTGCTCTTCAATCTCTGACTAATGTTATATAAGGGTATAGATAAACATAATATTTGACTTAGAACAATCACTGGAATTTCAGAAATCATTGTGTATAATATCATCTTCTCCCATGAATTCTTAAAGTCAGGAAAGTAAATATTTAGCTATAGTATGAAACTACTCCCATTTCTTATGCCTCCCAGTAGGAATGGTTAGATTGATTTGAATGAAGACAAAGGTTATGCAAGAGAAGTCAGTATGTCTGGTTACAAAGAGAAAATTGATTGGCTGTCGGAGAAACGAACAGATCTCTGTTTAATATATTGATAAAAACAAATATCTGAAGCTAAGCTTATTGGATAGTTACTTAGGGAAAAAATGGAGAAATTGGATCCCAGACAATAAATATTGTTTGTGTTCTTGTACTTCAGTAGATGTTGAACATAAAGAGAATTTTATATGTTGGTGTAAGTAGGGAAACAGAAAGCATTTTACTTAGACCCAGTTCTCTTGAAATTTTAATTAGTTGGTTTATTATCAACAACATAGTGTTGAAAGTCATATTGTGTCTTGAATATAGAGAAAGAACTGACTCCTTGAAGAAGATAATTAATTTGGATTAAGAGTAAAGAAAAGCTCTTGGGTAAAAGAAGAGTTCATAATTATTTGGGGCAGAACAAATAAGCATGAAACTAACAAAGCTGTACTTACTTGATACAAAGCAATAAAGTTCACATGAAAGTCTTGTTTTAGGCATACGTTAGTCATAAAATCACTCAATAGCATGCTATGTGTGGTAGGACCCATCCACACTGAGGACATATAAGAGACTCTCTGAATGTGGAAATGTCCAAACTGAAGTCATCTACACTTCTTCTCTACCCAAGAACAACCTCAAAAAACACCACCATGTGTGGCAGCTACGATGAAAACGAGTATGGGGGCCATGGCTATGGATGTTGCGGCTAACAGAGGCCTAGGCTGTGGCTATGGCTGTGGGTGTGGATATGGCTCCTGTTCTCTCTGCAGCTCTGGCTCTGGCTACAGTTCTGACTCTGGCTACTACTTTTGATGACGACATCGGAGACTCTCTCTCTATATATGTATATATATAAATACCTGCGACTTCATGATTCACCAGTTCTTAACCCCACATACTCTGAGCCTCAACCTTGGGTGATGTTCATACTACATCACAAGTATCTGACATGATTTTGCTGAAGACTTGTCATCCATGACCGTCTGGATGTGACAACCGAAACTCTTCCTTTCCTAGAGATAACTCATGAATAGTGGGAGAATATATAACTCATCCTGTTAAATCCTTTATCTCCTCTCATCTGGATGATGCCACCAAAGGCCCTGCCTTGGAACTTTCATGCAGAAGCCTTTTCTTTGTTTTCCTAATAAAATCATGAAATCTGACATAAATCTGATTTTATCTTCATTAAATGTTTGGTATATACCTTTTAAATGTAGATATCTTTTTTCCTATTTATATTGAGGAATCTATTGCCTTCTTTAGGGAATATCTTCCCTAAATATCTGTCAGATGCGCTATCAATTCTTTAATTTGCTCTTTGAGAAAGTAACAATCTTTGTAGACCTCAGTTTTCTACTTTGGTAAAGCAGTGTTCTTTTGTGTTATACTGGGTTATTGTCAAGATTACAGAAGGTAATTTTTGTCATTTAAATTGAGCATTGCCTGAAAACAGTATACTGTCCTAGTGCTTTGAGACGAAAACATTCTCCTGCATGAAATCCCTTGGAAGATATGAGTCCACACTTCTAATAATTTTAAACAAAAATTGTCTCTTATGGTTCCCCATCTGAAGAAGTAGAGGAGTTTAAACCTATCTTGGCCTGCTTCTACCAAACTTTTACATGCCTACATGCCTTAAACTCTGCTTTAAATATTTTTAATAAGTGACACCATTTCTAACATCCATTACATATTAAAGTTAAGAGACATTTGATGACAATCTATATTCCTTTTTTTTTTTTTTGAGAATTTTCTTTCCCTAGATTTTGTAGTTTCACAATTGTAGTTCTTCAAAACTAAGCTTATATGAGGATTTTTATTTCATATATACTTTAATTTTGAAGCTTAGAATTTTTATTTAATATCAAACATAAATTATATGCTCTATGATTATCCATCTCAAGAAATCAAGAAATAGATTTTGACCAATTTTGGCCTGCCTCATTGTCCATAATAAATGGGCATAAATAATTCTGTAGATAGATATAGGCTCACAAGCCAAGACTATTATTTACTATAATTTTCAGACACCTGCCACTACATGTGTCTTAATGTCTTCTAGAACTGATTAACATTCTTAGCAACTCTGTCACTTACTAACGTGAGACCTTCGGCAGATTAACTTCTTTAGCCTTTGAGTTCTTATATACAAATTAAATGCAATAATTGAATCTAAATTATTGGTTTGTTAGAATAATTAGGTGTTAAAATATGTCATGTACTTAGAACAATGCCTGACATTTAAAAAGGGCTCTATATATGCTATCTTTTATTATTGTGCACATGGCATATTTTCTGATTCTTTGCATATAGAAGAACAATTTTCAGTGGAACTTGTTATGCTGTTTCTGTAAGTCATAAATCAAAACTCTCGATAATAATTTATATTCATAAGCTAAACAATAATAATTAAAAAGCATTATTAACTATAACCATAAAGCAATCAGTCTGCTATGTCCTTTATGTGCATAATCTCAAGTAATCCTCAGAACAACTCTGTGATATAGTAAAATTATCTTCACTATACAGCTGTGAAAAAGTAAAGATGGAAGAAGTAACTTGCTCAAGTGACAAGATTAATGTTGCAAAAGAATATAACTGTCTGTTTTTTGTCTATTTGTAGATTAACTTAAAATGTTTTTTGTTTTACCTGTTTAGATAATTGCAGGTATTTTCCCCCTACATACTGTGAAAGAATCTCCTAGGATAAAGTTAGATATTAGTAGGCTTTCGTTGTTATTGCCTTATGCCAAATTAAAATGTATCTGAAGATCAGGTTTGTTTTTACCTCCCTTATAAAATTGTCTTCTGTTATTTACTTCTATGCTCTTTTTTCCCCTGCCTGTCACTTTTTGAAAAATTTAGCCTTCCTTATTAGATATCTAGAATTCGTTGGACACATCTCTGACTTTTTTCTGCATCATTTTAATCTTCTTGTGCTTTTGATACAAATTCTCAAAGAATTTCTGAATTTGTTCCCATCTCATTTAATTTTGACTCTTTTTTTTCTGTATGCAATAAATATTTATTTTTGAAAATCAACTTTTTCATGACAAATATGTATTTCTTCTTCTCATATTTTTTCCATTGGAATGTATGTCTGCTGAGGTTTTATAGATTCCATGTCTCTGAACCATTAGTGAATTTTAAAACTAAAAATATATATTAAAGAAGTCTCCCTTCTATTGCAAGAATTTTGTTTCAAAAGATGGACTCACTTTGAGTCCTCAGATTGCTTCTCTTATCCTGAATAGCTACTTCTTTTCATATGGTTTTAGCCTTCAAAAGTATTGTCCATACATAACCAGTACTGAGACTAGAGATTTGTTCTGTCAGAACTTACGTGTGTTCATATATAAACTTTTCTTACTCAGACAACTACAAAGCAAAATGGTTAGATTTTTTATTGTAGTTTCCCTATTGAGCAATGTCTATTATTATCAAGGGTGTTAATAGTCATTATTACTATTGAAATGTCATCATTTCAAACGTCATGTAAGATATTTTATGGTACTTGCTGGTTGTGACAGTTCTGCTGCCCTACATAAGCATATTATTGATGATCTTTTGGGGATTCCTGCCACCTTTTACCTAGGTGGGTTTTTCTTCCTTATACAGAGACTTGCAAACTACTGATAGCACTTTTGGTTCTGAAGTCAATATTAATTCTATATTATTTTAAAATATAATTTAATTGACTATTTAATACATGCACATTATAACATTGTTGATAGTCGAGATTTCTGTTAACCAAAATCCAAAAATTATCAGAAATTGAATTAAATAAATGAACCAGTTCTCTCAGATTTTCTGAGAATGCTATGTAGCCAGGAATAATAAAATGATAATTTTTAAAAACCCATTATGATTTTTCTAGGAATACAACACTGTGCCTTTCCTGGGCACAGATAATTCATGCTGCATGGATGAGGCTTGGACATAATCATCAGAAATTCTATGATTTATTTTCCTAAAATGTTATATATTTGCCACAATCCTCCCTATGTGATGCTTCTTCGTATTACCTAATTTCTCATGGTTCTCTTTCCTGATCTCAGGACTCCTTGTATATATATATATATTCAGTTGCTCTGGTAAATCCCTATAGGTTCCTCTGTAAAGTAATTGCAGGAATATCATATATGTACCAGTTGTTCTAGGCAAGGGGAATTTCCAAAACTTTAGGGTTCTGTTGGGTACCAAACTAGAGCTGATGTTGATAGACTCCCACATATCAAAACTGCCTCTAGTTAGGTTGGAGGTCCCTAGACACTGGGTAACAACTGTAGTGCTGGCCCAGACATACCTCACAATGGGGTCATTCAGTCCATGAAACCAACCCATGTGTTTATTTCCTCAGTCCTGCAAGTATAAATGGCATGGATATACACAGAATCTAAAAACAAACAAACAAAAATTCACATGGTTTCCTGACCTGTGAAATAGCAGAGAATATTAGAATACTCACGGTTCAAATAGAAGCCCTTGGCATGTGAATGAGCCCCTTTGAGATTGAGCATCTCTCCATGGGGCATCAAATGATAATATGAGCTGATGATCATAAGTTGGTGGACTCAGCTCCGCTAAGTCTGGTGTACTCAGCAGCAGCAATCTGATGCTATGTAGAAACCGTAAATTGAGGATAAGTTCAAGCAGATCTAAAGGTTATAATCAATTTACACTTCTTACCTGTCTCTGTAGCACTAAAGCCTTTCTATAAGATTACATCTATGCCCTCATGCGGAGTTTCTTATAAAATAACGAGGCCTGTATATGGATGCGTTGACTCAATACATTGGTGTAAGCTGAAAATACACAACCATTGCACCACAGACCCACTCCAGGGTAGCTCTGAGAGAGAGAGTAGCAAAGTAAAGTATCCCTAATGGGCAGAACTTCATGCAGTATCCCTGGTCATCAGTTTTGTGTGTGACAGGAGATGTTGCCTGAGCTAAGACTATACATAGACATCTGGGCAGTTACGAATGGTTTAGTTAGCTTTTCAGGGGCCTGGAAGGAGTAGATTAAGTAGTTTGTTGAAGAATTGTGTAAATGAACATACGAGAGTGGATACAAATTATGTAAGCATTTGTGTCTGGTGTTGCATTCGTTTCCTAGAGGTGCTGTAAAAATTACCACAAACTGGGTGGCTTAAAACAAAAGAAATTTATTCTTCCTCAGCTCTGGAGGCTATGTACAAAATCAAGGGGTGTTCCATAGCTCCTTTGGTCCCAGCATATACCACATCAAATAGTTGAAATAACATCTTAAAATATAGCTAGTACATGAGCTAAGGATAACACTGTGAGGTCTGGTGTTATCATTATGATACAAAATACATTTTATCCATAGTACTCTGCATCTAATTTCCAGAATATATAGTAAAAGTGAATGAAAGTAGAAATTCTGCCTTTCACCATCACTCTCTGAGATCCACTTTGTGAACTGACATATGTGGTTTTGCCTGTCTGATAATGATATGTTCCACATGCCAGCAGTTCAGCAGAGAAATAAATTACTATATTGATTATTATGAGTAGATATAATTTCTGCCATTTTGTGGGTTCATAGAGGTGCATGTCAGAAGATCACAGATATACTGGGGGTACTTCTTAGTTGTTTCCATTTCAAAGGAACTGCTCCTGGAGGAGTGCACCTCAGGGTTGCAGGTCTGGGTATCCAACAGAGGTGCTGGCCATGGATGAGGGAAATGTAAAGTGGGTGATAGAGGACAGAGATGATGAAAGCTAATTATAGTGTGGGTAACAACTGTAGCTGAAAAGGGACTGTAGCTTGTTTCATTGATCCTCATTTATTGTTGTTGTTATTGTCTGTCTCGTTTGTAAAAATTAATGACCAGTTATATTGAGGAAGCAGTGATAGAACAATGTGGCCTTAATATGTGATGTGACTGGATGTGTAAAGTGCAAAGAGTGAATTCTAAGAGCTGCCTGTTGGTGCCTTACATCTTTACCCTCTGCATTCATCATTTCAGTCATTGGTCTCCTACTGCAAGCCATTGTGACTCTAAGAATGAGGACTTCTTTTCTTGCAAGTGCCAAGGAATTAACGTTCCTGGGAGCTGCCCTCAGCTGAGGCAACAATCTCATGCACACACACACATGTACACACTCAATCACACACATATAAATGTCCTCACACTCAGAAATGATGAAAATACATGAATATATAGAATATTCTTGAAAAGGAGCTTATATTTAATGGAAAAAAAACAGACATTTTCCAAAAGAAATTAGGCATTTACTATGTGTTATATGCAAACATATACTAAATCAACGTGATGGAGCTTTTTTTCCACACCACCATTTATTCCAGATAACTAATAAATTTCTGACCTTTTTCCATGGTAGCCTAGGATTTAGCAGTTGGTATTAGAGTAGAAAATAGCAATTAAATAATAAAGAACCCTTATATAAAAACAAGAAAACTCCAAGGAATCAGAAATCTGTAATTTTTAGTAGAAGTCAAAAGACCAGTATCCTCCATAGCAGCATGGGTGATAGCAGGTGTGTCCATGCCACATAGTCAGAGCCACAGCCATAGCCACAGCCCAGGCCACAGAATCCAGAACAGACCCTCACAGTAGTTGCTATATTGGTACAAGGTGTCAGAAGTTCAAGGTTCAGTTGAGAAGCAGAATCAGTTTCTTGGGTTTGAATTTCATAATCTGCACAGGGTCATTTAGGTCATCTGAGTGATGTGTGGGACAACCACAGGCAGGAGTGACTTATTCCTGGACTATTTGGCATTTTAAAAAATCTCAAGAATCCCTCATAAGCAATATATTTCAATCAATCCCACTTTATTGTATACTTAACTAGTTTTTTAGGATGCCTTCAATGAAATCACGTGACTTTGATAAGAAAATGTCTAATTGCAAAATGTTTGCTCCCTCCAGAATTCAGCCTCACCTTTGGACTCATTATTATTATTTTTGCTGCTGCTGTGTTTTTTTTTTTGTTTGTTTGTTTGTTTGTTTGTTTGTTTTTTCAATTCTTATTTTCTCTTGGTGGGAAACCAAGGAGTGGGATGGGGAGGTTGTGGAGGAAGAGACACAAAGGAAATATTAACTTGTGGAAGTGGATTGCTATATTTCTGTTTGATACGGTGTTTTTCTTCTTCTTGTATGGCAGTTTGATACTATTTATGAATTGCAAAAAGAGGTACTGATTATGTTAGTAAACTGGTCTGTTCCTCTGGGCATGATACCCCTTTGATTGTATTAAATTCAGAGGTTTCACTTTTACTTTATTAACAAAAGATTAGGACTTTTGATTCGACCACATAATTAGGGTGTGCAGGGTTGAGACCCCATGCCCTTGGTGGGCTATATAAACAGACGCTCAAACAAGAACAGGGAAGCAGATACAGGGGAGAGGAGTGAACTTTGATCCTGCAGTTCTGGGAAGAGAGATGAGCCTGATAGTTTACAGCTGACCTTGTGAATAGAACAGAGCAGCTGAGTCTGGAAAGAAATGAGCCCTCCAGCCTACAGCTGAGATTGGTAGAAGCTGGGACCATGGAGCCTTAAGAAGAAAGAGGAAGGCTGAATCCTTGCAGACATCCCCTGCCATCTTGCGTCAACCTGTGGCAACACACTTTGGGTGAGAAAGTACCTCATATGGTACCTTGAGTTGGACTCCGTAGGACCTTGTAACTGTAGGCTTTTACCCCAAATAAATACTCTTTATAAAACCAACAATTTCTGGAACTTTGCATTAGTACTCCTTTGGCTGACTAATACATCTTGTATAAGGATTTCTACCAAATTAAACTTTGCAAGGATCTTAGGCACTAAAATCCTACCTCTTTCACAATCCTCTCCTTTGTTAATGCATTGGTGGGAGTGTTCCTTTTTAACCTGGAAAAGTTTTCCACTCAAGGACAAACATGTCCACTATGACACCTAGACACACACAGAAATGGTTTGAGAACTAAATGACCTCATTTGCTCAGGATATATACTGTGATCCTTGTTTCTGGAGTACTTCATGCTCCCTCCATATTACTGACTTTTTCCTGATTATTCGAACTCATTGTAAAGCATGTAAATTCCTGTTGCCTATCAAAATCCTAGTAAACCTAATTTCTCAGTGAAAATTTTCCTGGTTAATCTGGCTCCTTCCTATGAAATCTTATATTTTTTCTTGAATACAGCTCAAACTTGATGTTTAGCTATCTAATTTTATAGACTATTGGGGTAGACTCCTCAAAGAGAATATAATTATCTGAAGGTAGGTAAAACTATGTCTTAAATTTCATATTATTGCTCCTAATATAAAACAAGAATTCATGCACTTTAGCTACTCATTGAATGTGTTCCTTTTAACATGTTTATTTTTCCAAATTCCCAAAAGAATTTGAAGTAGGCTAAAGGAAACACATCAACAGGAAGTTGATGAGAACATATAGTCAGAAAGATATCTGAAATTATAAAGAATGATTCTTCAACTTTAATATATATGGACCAACTTAAAAAATAAATCATACATATAATCCTCTATATTGTGTTGCAAGGGATGCCAGAGTCTATACAATTTACTCTCATGGACTTTATACATGAAAAGAAAATTCTTATTCTATTAGAAATATAAGTTCATAGAGTTTGTTTGCTTTTTAAAATATTTCTATGATGACCTACTCTGTCAGGCATTGAGTTAAAAGCACATGGAATGGGGCAATGAAAAGAGAGGCAATGTCTCTATTCTCATGTAATTTATATTCTTGATTGGGGAAGACAGGCAGTAAGTGAGGGACAAAAGGCAAATAAATTCTGATATAGTCACAAATATTTTAAAAATATGTGCATTGAATAATTTTTAAACTTTTTAATTGACGTTTATCATAATAAACATCATCATAAACAGTAAGTATATAGTAAAAGTCATGTACTTACAAAACAAACATATGTATCATCATACAGGTTTCCTATACTTTACCCTATTACCAACAGTTTGCATTGCTGCAAACTTCCATTTAGTTTTTTTTCCCCCAACCTGGTTATTGATACCCTGTATTAGTATTATATACTTGTTATAGTTCATAAGAGAATGTTCTCATATTTGTTCCATTAACCACAGTCCATCTTCCACTACACGATTCTTTGTATTATGCAGTCCCATGCTTTGTACAGTCCATTCAAAGTGAATAAACTTAATCATTACTGGAGGGGATCGATTTTAAATCAGGTTGTCAGAAAGCTATAGCAGAGGAGATGACACTTTAATATCTGAATGAGAAGGAGTCAACCATTCCTGTTGCTCCACATAGAAGGGTCAGCAAATACAAAGGAAAAAGTCTTAAGGAAGGAAAAAACATGATCCACTTGAGCCACTAAAGAGCCAGTGTGCCTGGAGCAAGGCAAATGGGAAGAAAAGTCATAGGAGAGGAAAGCAGGGAGGCAGGAAAAGGTATTCTAGTATGGCTTTCTATGCAAGGGAAGTCTCAGAAGGATATGTTCCAGGAAAAGGCGGTGATGTGATTTTTTAAAATTTTTTATTTTTTAAAAAAAGATATTTAGATTACTTAAATGTTACATAAAAAATACAGAGGATTCCCATATGCCCGGCTCCCCACACCACCCACATTTACCCATGTTAACAACATCCTTCATTAGTGTGGTACATTCACTGCAATTGATGAACACATTTTGGAGCATTGCCACTAAGCATGTATTATAGTTCACATTGTAGTTTACACTCTCTCCCACCCAATCCTGTAGGTTATGGCAAGTTATATAATCTGTCGTTGCAATGTCATTTAGAACAATTTCCAAGTCCCAAAAATGCCCCCATATTACACCTGTTTTCCCTCTGCCTGACCTCAGAACCTCCAGGGGCCACTGCCTCCACGTCAATGATATAATTTCTTTCATTGCTAGAATCACAATAAGTCTATACTAGAATGCCAGTTAGTCCACTCTAGTCCATTGTTCGTTCCCCAGTCCTAAGGATTCTTTGATGGTGATGCCCACTCCACTTCTAATTGAGAAGGGGCTTCAATTCCATATGGCCAATGGATGGAACTCTCTTGCTTACAGTTGTATACTCTCTCAGTTTCTTGGTATGGTAGTTGTCCATCATCACCTCCATGTTTTTTGTCCTGGGTGAGTCCAATGAACTGGAGCGTAGGCATTGCAACTCCGTTGAGATTCAGGGCCCAGCAAACACATGGACAGTCTAAAGATTCAATTCTCTTGGACGTACACCTACCAAATCCAGCACCAACTACAGGTTCAAATAGAAGGGACCAAAGAGCCATGTGTAGTGAAACCACAACTGAGTCCAATTCTGTCACACTGAGGAGCACAAACCTCAAAGTAGGGCTCACTGGCAAGGCACAAAACTCATGAATATCTACACTGACCATAGTGCCTGGGTGTCTCCAGAGCCCTCAGGAGCCCTGTTATTTGAGATAGTGTCTAATTTCGCAGTCAATGAGGTCCTGCTGAAATGTGCATAAGTGTAACCTCTGGGATGATCTCCCGACTCACTTTGAAGTCTCTTATCCATACAAACTCATTTGTCTTTACTTTTTTCCCCTTTTGGTCAAGGACTTTTTCCAGTTGCATTGCTAGTTGGTGCTTGGTAGTAATTCCTCAGTGCCAGGTAGGCTCATCCCTGGGAGTCATGTGGGGAAATTATTGCATTTATATGCTGAGTTCAGTTTAAAGAGAAGGCACATTTGAGCAACAAGGAGGCTTTCAGGAGGTAACACTTAGGCACCCTGTAATACTATGCTAAGTTTCAATTTCAAGAGAAAAGATTCATAAACACAGTCATCAATATCAAAAGCCCATCAATGGACCATTCTCCTTCACTAGCCATTGCTTCTGTACTTGGGGGATTCTTGCTGTTCGATCAGAGAATGTGGCAGACCTCCCCAGGATGGGAATTCAATATTCTTTTAGTTATTGTGTGAATCTCCACCCACCATGACAATGCCCCATGAACATATGAACGCATTTATATGCCTTATACGCATACGCAGGTGAACCTCCTCCCATGTATCCCCCATCACTGACACCTCACACAAATGTCCTCTCCTGTCACAGCTGTAACCCTTCTATGTTCCAAACTTCTTCAAAAATTAAACCAACAAAATCGCCAAATACAATTAATAAGAAAATGAAATAATGATAGTTTAAAAATAGGAAATAAAATACAAAAAAATTAAATTTGGGGTAAAAAATAATGAAAAATTATTTAAAATTTTTTTTTGACAATTTGCCTTTCATCATTGTGAGATCTGTTGTCCTGTATGTACAGTGACATTTTCTTCCATTTATTCCCCCAATTTTTTACTTTTTGCATTTTGTCTTCAAAGAAGTTTTAGGTCACAGCAAAGTCACATGCAGAATATAGGGGACTCTCATATAACCAACATCCTCCCCCTTTTCCTCCTTCCCCTATTAATAACATATTATATGTGGATGATACATTTGTTACAACTGATGTACAAATACTGAAACATATCTATCAACCATGGTCAATGGTTTACATTATGGTTCACATTTTGGATCATACACTTTTATAAAATTTGATGAAAATTAACATGGCCTATATCCATCTTTGCAAGATTATGTAGAACATTTCCATTGCCCTCAAAATGCCACCAGTTCTACCTATTCTATGCCTCCTTCTCCCTCCCCTTGGGACACAAGGCAACCACCAGGCTTCACTCTGCAGGACCAGATTCATAGTTACTTGCAACAACACTGAGGGCTTGACACACTGGTCTTTCCTCCCCTATTGGGCACTGCCCATGCTCTTGAGAGACTCCTGTTCCTCTATTTGAGAACATAGAGGACCTCCCCAGGATGGGAGTCCAACACTTTCCCGCTCATTATGTAGGTCTCTACCTAATGATATAACACACTATGTCAAGATGAACACTCACACACTCCCTAGAAGCCTGCCCCAGGTGTGCTCTGTCCCGAATGCCCCCCACATCCAACTCCCTAAACAAGTAATGGTATCTTGCCCTGTTGCCAAAAGAGCATTCGCAACATTGTAGTTTCAACCACGAAACCACTAATCCACAGTGTTCACCTCCTCCCTCCTCTAACCTTCCCCCCAGTTCCATGCACAGTCCAAGCCCCCCTCCACACACTACCCTCTGACTCACCTGGACTGCCTAACCCAATAGTATCACTGCACCACTGTCATGTCCCTCCACTGCACAATTACACACTTCCACCTTATCATAGATTTTGCCCATATGGACATTGACTCACAGCCTTCTTCCACCTTTCTATTTCCTGTAACCTATCTTCCAGACTCTATCTCTGTGAGTCTGCTTAGTTTGCTTAATTCATATCACTAAGGTCATATAATATTTGTCCTTCGGTGCATGGATTGCTTCACTCAACATAAAGTCTTCAAGATTCATCCATGCTGTCCCCTGTGTTAATACTGTATTCCTTCTTACAACTGAATAATTTATCATTGTATGTATGTATCACAATTTGTTTACCCATTTATCTGTTAAAGTACATCTGGGTTAATTCCAGCTTTTGGCAATAGTTATTCACTATTGACTGCTATGAACATTGGTGTGCATATATTTGTTTGTGTCCTTTCTTTCAATTCTTCTCAGTATATACCCAGCAGTGGAATTGCTGGATCATATGGCAGTTCTTTAGTAAATTTTCTGAGGAACTGCCATACTGTCCTCCACAATGTTTATACCATTCTACAATCTCACCAACAGTGGATGAGGGTTCACATTCTTCGACATCCTCTCCAGCATTTGCAGTTCTCTGTTTTTTTTTTTAATAGCCATGAGTGTAATGGGTCTAAGATGATATCTCATTGTTGTTTTGATTTGCATTTCCCTAATAGCTAGTGATGTTGAACATCTTTTCATGTGCTTTTTAGCCATTTGTATTTATTCTTTGGAGAAGCATCTGTTCAAGTCACTTGCCCATTTTTTAAGTGGGTTGTTTGTCTTTTTATTTTCAAGCTGTAGGATTTCTTTATCTTCAGGATATTAGGCCCCTATCAGATATGTGGTTACTAAATATTTTTTCCCATTGAGTAGGCTGCCTTTTCATTTTCTTGACAAACTCCTTTGAGGTACAAAAGTTTTTAATTTTAAGGAGGTCCCATTTATCTCTTTTTTCTTTCGCTGCTCGTGCTTTGGGTGTGAAGTTCATGAAACCATTTCCTATTACAAGATCCTGTAGATGCTTCCCTACATTATCTCCCAAGGTCCTTATGGTCTTGGCTCTTACATTTAGATCTTTGATCCATCTTGAGTTAATTTTTTATAAAGTGTGAGGAGGTGTTCCTTTCTCATTGCTTTGGATATGGATATCCAGTTCTCAAAGCACCATTT
This sequence comes from Tolypeutes matacus, assembly GCA_026826555.1. NCBI lineage: Eukaryota > Metazoa > Chordata > Mammalia > Cingulata > Chlamyphoridae > Tolypeutes > Tolypeutes matacus. Next base: position 219,250 of record JAKSZT010006889.1, on the reverse strand, counting down.
GTTGAAGAGGCCATTCTCTCCCAGGTGAATTGTCAAATATCAGTTGACTGTATATGTGAGGATCCATATCAGAACTCTCAGTTTGATTCCATTGTTTAGTATGTCTATCCTTGTGCCAGTAACATGCAGTTTCGACCTGTGTAGCTTTGTAGTATGTTTTAAAGTCAGGTAGTATGATTCCTCTAATTTCATTTTTCTTTTTCAATATGTATTTGGCTATTTGGGGCTCTTGCCCTTCCAGATAAATTTCATACTTAGTTTTTCCATTTCAGTAAAAAATGCTGTGTTGATTTTTATTGGGATTGCATTAAATCTGTATATCTGTTTGGGTAGACTAGCCATCATAATGATGTTTAGTCTTCCTATTTATGAACAAGGAATATTCTTCCATTTACTTAAGTCTTCTTTGATTTCCTTTAACAGTATTGTGTAGTTTTCTGTGTATAAGTCATTTACATCTTTAGTTAAATTTATTCCTAGGTATTTGATTCTTTTAGTTGCTCCTGTAAGTGGGATTTTTTTCTTGATATCCTCCTCAGATTGCTCATTGTTAGTGTACAGAAATGCTACTGACTTTTGCACATTGATCTTATATCCTGGGACTTTAATAGCTCCAGAAGCTTTGCTGTAGATTTCTCATGGCTTTCTATGTACAGGATCATGTCATTTTCAAACTGTGAAATTTTTACTTCTTCCTTTCCAGTGTGGATGTTGTTTATATATTTTTCTTATCTAAGTGCTCAATCAAGTACTTCTAACACAATGGTAAATAGGAGCATCTTAGTCTTGTCCCTTATCTTAGAGGGAAAGCTTTTAGGATTTATACATTGAATATGATTTTAGCTGTGGGTTTTTCATATATACCCTTTATCATGTTGAAGAACTTTTCTACTATTCCTATCTTTTGCAGTGCTTTTATCAGGAGAGGGTGTTTTATTTTGTTGAATGCTTTTTCTGCATCTATAAAGATGATAATTTGATTTTTTTTTCCTTCAATCTGTTTATGTGGTGTATTGCATTGATTGATTTTATTATGTTGAAACATCCTTGCATACCAAGATAAAACCCACTTGGTCATGGTGCATAATTCATTTGATGTGTTGTTGAATACAGTTAGCAAGTATTTTGTTGAGGATTTTAGCATCTACTTTCCTTAGAGAGATTGGTCTATAGTTTTCCTTTCTTGTGGTGTCTTTGTTTGACTTTGGTATTAGGGTGATGTTGGCATCATAGAATGAGTTAGGCAATGTTCCCTCACTTCTATTTTTTGATAGAGTTTAAGCAGAATTGGTGTTCTTTCTTTCCGGAATGTTTGGTCAAATTCACCTGTGAAGCCATCTTGTGCTGGGCTCTTCTTAGTTGGGAGGTTTTTGATGACAAATTCTGTCTCATTACTTGTGATTGGTCTGTTGAATTCATCAATTTCTTCTTTTGTCAAGGTAGGTTGCTTTCTAGGAATTTTTCCATTTCCTCTAAATTTTCCATCTTGTTGGCATAAAAATTTTTAAAGTATCCTCTTATGATGCTCTTTCTAGGGGATCAGTGGTGATATCTCCTTCCTTGTTTCTTATTTTATGTATTTTATAGACTAATAAAATAGACTTTTTCTTTATTAGTCTAGCTAAGAGTTTGTCAAATTTATTGATCTTCTTGAAGAACCAACTTTTGGTTTTGTTTATTTTTTCTAGTGCTTTCTTATTTTCAATTTCATTTAGTTCTGCTGTAATCTTTATTTTCTTCTTCCTACTTCCTTTGGGGTAGGTCTGTTGTTCTTTTTTTAATTCCTTCATGTGTGCAGTTAGGTTTTTCATTTTAGTTCTTTCTTCTTTTTTAATATAGGCATTATGGCTATGAATTTTCCTCTCAGTACAGCTTTTGCTTTATGCCATAAGTTTTTTTTTTTTTTTTTTTTTTTTTGTTGTTGTTGTTGTTGTTGTTGTTTTTGGTGCATGGGCCGGGAATGCCATAAGTTTTGATAAGTTGTGTTGCCATTTTCATTCATTTCAGGTAGTTACTGATTTTCTTTTGTGATTTCCTCCTTGACCCACTGTTTGTCCAAGAGTGTGTTGTTCAACTTCCATATCTTTGGGCCTAATCTATGTCTCTGTCCCTTATTGATTTCCAGCTTCATTCCATTGTGATCAGAGAAATTGCTTTGTATATTTTCAATCTTTCTGAATTCATTGAGAGTTGTTCTGTGGCATAGCATGTGGTTTATACTGGAGAATGATTCATGTGCTCTCAAGAAGTATGTATATCCTGCTGTATTTGTTTGTAATGTTCTGTGTATGTCTAGTAGGCCCAGATCCTCTAATGTATTATTCAAAGTCTTTGTTTCTTTATTGATTCTCTGTCAAGATATTCTGTCTAATGGTGATAATGGTGTATTAACATCCCCCAATATATTTGTAGAGGCATTTATTTTTCCACTCAGTTTTTCCAGTGTCTCCTTATGTATTTTGAGGCACGCTGGTTAGGTGCATAAATGTTTATGATTGTTCTTTCTTTTTGATAGATTACCCCTTTTATTAATATATAGTGGCCTTCTTTGTCTCTTACAATAGTTTTACATTTAAAGTCTATTTTGTCTGATATTAATATAGCTATTCCTGCCCTTTTTTGGTTGTTGTTTGCTTGTAAAATTGTTTTCCAACCATTAACTTTCAGCCTCCTTGCATCCCTGGGTCTAAGGTTGGTTTTTTTGTAGACAGGATATAGATGGGTCATATATCCTTATCCATTCTGTCAATCTGTGTGTCTTGATTGGTGAGTTTAATCCATTAACATTTATTATTAGTACTGTCAAGGAATTACTTACATTAGCAATATTTTCTTTAGGTTTATGTATGCTGTATGTTGTTTTTATTTCTCTTCTTATCTTTTTTAGCTGTTTTTACACGCTCCTCCAATTCTCTCTCTCCTGTTTTTTTCCTTTCAATCTGCAGTTCTGCCTTTAGTTATTCTTGAAGTACAGGTTTCGTATTGGCATACTCTTTTAATTTCTGTTTTTCTGTGAATATTTTGAACTCTCCCTATTTTTGAATGCCAGTTTTGCTGGATAGAGAATTCTTGGCTGGAATTTTTTTTTCTTTTAGCACCTTGACTATGTCATACCACTGCCTTCTTGCATCCATGGTTTCAGATGAAAGATCAGCACTTAATCTTATCAAGCTCCTCTCATATGTGATGGTTCTCTTTTTTTCTTGCTGCTTTCAATATTCTCTCTTTGTCTTGAGTATTGGAGAGTTTGACAAGTATATGTCTTGGAGTAGGCCTGTTAGGATTTATACTGTTTGGGGTGTGCTGTGCTTCCTGGACATGTATGCCCATGTCCTTCAATAGGATTGGGAAGTTTTCACCCATTATGTCCTCCAATATATCTTCTGTCGCCTTTCCCTTCTCTTGTCCCTCAGGGATGCCTATAATGTGTATGTTTGTATGTTTCGTGCTGTCATTCAAATCCCTGAGTCCCTGCTGAATTTTTTCTATCTTTCCATCTGTCTGTTCTACTATCTTTTGATTTCATCTCTACTGTCTTCCACACACTGATTCTTTCCTCTGCATGTTCAACACTGCTGTTATGTGCTTCCAGTGAATTTTTTTTATTTCTCGTATTGTGCCATTCATCACCATCATATCCATTATCTCTTAATGTATGTTTACAATTTCCTCAGTGTGATTTCCCAATGTCTTCTTAATATCCTTAATCTCTTCCTTCACTTCATTAAGTTATGATATTTGTTTGGATATCTCTTATTAGTTGTTCCATCTTCTGCATCTCCTCCTGTTTTTTAGTTGGTTCCTAGGACTGGGCCATGTCTTCCTGTTTCCTAAATTAGGTTTGTAAATTTTTGTTGGTGTCTAGGCATCTGTTTATCTTGATGGGTTTGTTCAGTTGATTAGCTTCTCTTTGTAACCTGGGGTTTTATTTTGTTGTTGTTTTTGCATGTGTGGTAAGTTTTCACTTTGAAACTTTGTTTCTCTTTTTCTATTTCCTGTGCTCCCTTGGGAACAAAATTAAAGGCCAGAGTAAAGGAAAGAGTTAAGAAGAGAAAAAGAATAATAGTAATAATAATAGTAAAAGGTAGAAGAGGAACCATATAAAACCTAGAAAAATGAATGATTGAGTAAGAGGTGCAGAAGAATAAGAATAAAAAAGTTGAATACATACAGTGAGATGAGAAACTATTTAGAAAAAAATATATAGGATCAATTAAAAGACCAGAATGATGAGAAGAGAGGGAAAAATAAAAGAAAATAGAAAAGAAGTAAAAAATAAAGAAAACTGAGAAAAAAGGAGAAATAAATAAATTCAAGGAAAATTGAAGATGAAAAAGAGGTAGAATGTAAGAACAACAACAGAAAGCAGAAGGTAGAAAAATGAAGGAGGCAAAAGAAATAGTGTAGGTAGACAAAGTTGGTAAAGAAAAAAAAAGGTAAACAAAGAAAGGAAAACACAACAAAAAAGAAAAAAGACAGTAGGAACTGATTTTTAAAAAATGGGAGGAAAGAGGATAACAAAAGAACAAAAAGCAAACAAGCAAGCAAACAAACAAAAACCATGGAAAAACAGCCTTCCCTCTTAGACCCCTAAGGAACTTCTCAGGCTGCCAGTGTTCATCAATTAATTACCCTGCAGCCTGCCCTCTGCAGGTTTTGAACCACATTTTAGCAAGCAAAGTAAGTTAAATTTTTTTAAAAGGAAACTTTTTTAGAGATCCAAGAAGAGCTAATACAAAAAGAATGTCCATATGTTCCTTGTCCTAAAGTATCAGCTGGATGTCTGATAGCCCAGTGGATCACTTCTCTAAGAAGAGCCAGGAATCGAAACAGGAATCTCGTATATTCAAGGCAGGAACTCCTCCACTAAGCTAAACTTTATCCTTGGGTCTGTTATCCTTTCAGAAAGCTATCTGCCCACTTTCCCTAGGACCGGTTAGAATCTTTGCAGTTGGCCAGAGTCCTATTGATTGGGTGCCTGTCTGTCCCCACCCCCTTTTTACTCTAATTGCTTTCTGTCCCAGGGCAGCTGGGCGTGACAGCCTGTGTAAGCAGTTCCCTCTTCCCCTCTCCTGGTCTGGTTGAGGTCCCTTTGGAGATTCAAAGGGGAACTTAGTGACCAAACTCACTGCAAATAATCCACTCTCAGCCCTCTTCCAAACCCCTCCTCCTCCCAGGGGATCCTAAGTAGGCCCTTGAAAGCTTATTGATGCTTTCTACTGCCTACCTCCCTTAGGGTAGTTGGAATTTTGCTATTTTTCAGTGTCAGGACTAGTCAATTGCCTGCCTCCACCCTCTCTATTCCCAAGGTCCTCTCTCCCAGGGTGGCTGGGTACTTCAGGCTGTCTGAGCAGATCACCCCTCCCCTCTTCCTGGGCCCACCTTGGTGCCAGCTGGTATGCTCCCCAAAGTTCAGAGGGGACCCAAGTAACCAAACCCACAGAAGGAAACCCCTCTCCACCCTTCACCAGAACCCTCTTCCTCCCAGAGAATGCTCCCTTCCACTCGGTGGCTAGATGGACTCAGGGAGCTTTTTTGCCTTGAGGGTGGGGCTTAGCCACCCACTCTTTCAAGCCACAATGATGAGAAACTCACTGTTTTCCCTTGGGCTTTTTGTCCAATTTCCTCCAGATTGATGCCCTGAAGCCTCCTATTTTGTGGGTTCCCAAAACTGCTCCGTCAGGTAGAATTTTGCCCCTTCTCAGCCGTTATTTGTGAGAGAGTTGGGGAGTACCTACCTAAGCTGACACCATCAGAACCTCCAGTGATGTGACTTTTGTTGTGCCAAGTGATTGAAGCATGAGTAGAGAATACATTTGGTGTCATGATGGATTGTGGACTGTTTTGGTCTGTTAGGTATCTGATGCTATCAAACAAAATGAAGGTATCAGGTAGTCAGCTGAATTTAAAGTAAAATAAGACTGATTGAAAAATAAAGCTATTTAAAATCATGGTAATAGCTAAGAATATCTATAAAAGAGTGAAGATAAAAAAAAATATAAGAAGACCTAGAACATAGCTTTGAGGTTGAGATCAAGATGTGAAAAGGCTAAAACTAAATATCCTGATTCGGGTTAATTTGGAAGCAAAATGAGAGAGTGTGGTGTGATGGACACCAATAGAGAGTCTCTCAAGAGAGAATAGAAAATTCATCTGAGCTGAATTTTGCTTAGAGCTTCAGAAATATGAAGACAGAGAAACAAACAATATTTGGATTTTGCAAGCCTAGGGTTCTGATGATACTGAAAGAAACACTTCCAGAGGAGTGGTAGGTCAAAAGAACAAATGTCATTTGAGAGGAAGGGAGATAATGTAGAGGCAATAAGCTAACAGATACATTTCTAAAATGTTGCCATGAAGAAGAATAGAGACTTAAGGAAGTATCTTGAGGAACTCAAAGGAGATGTCTAAGAGAAAGATTTGGTTTTATTTTTTAGTCTTTCATGAGAGATAAATAAACAATTATATTTCAAAGCACCTTGGCAGCAAATATTTTTGAAAAGTAGAATGTCATGGCATATAAAGCACTTATTGTTTGATTAGAAAAATAAATATTGTTTCTTCATTAGAGATCAATAATTTCTTAAAGGAAGTTCTAAAATAATTAGCCTTAGAACTTCCTTTAAGAAATTATTTATCTCTTATGAAGAACCAATATTTATGGGGAATATTGAGTTATATGATAGACTATAATTTGCACAGTCATTTTAAACAGTTATTAAACTATCAGTTGAACAATAATTTTGTTAATTAACTAATGTAATTCAGTCATATATCTTTCTAATACACAATTTTATGTTGATGTATAGTAGTGAATACTAAAAAATGAATGTTAACTATCATGTTAACTATTTTAAATAGTGGTTATTAAAAATCAAAGTTTTATGACAAATGATTTATGGTGTCTGAAGTTCTGAAGTATGAGCTTTGAGGCAACTAACATTTTCTCTAGGGAGGAAATTAAAGTGAAATAGTTGAGATTTCTGAATACTTATTATCTCAAGAAGGAAGGCTTACAATAATATATAACTATAGTTATGTGTCTAGTTTAGAGAAATATATTTATAAAAATAAATAGAAAAATACATTTTAAAACACATGGTAAGTGGATAAATGATTATGTTTGACATGAATATTAATAGGAAACTATTACTCCATTATATTAAGAGCCTATTTTCTTTTTACATATTTAAATTAGTTATCAATGCAGACACATTGGATAAAGTATAAAGACCATATGTCCTCACATCTCTGAATTGCAGAGGAAGATTAACTGAAATGAAAATGTTTTTTGCTGTCTTGAACCCTCTTTACTGCTGCATAAGACAGTCCCACACTTCACTCTTTGATCCTCCTGGAGGTTATATGAGGGATATGTAATAGTAATCTTTGAACACAAAACATTTTTAGAGTATCATTATCTTGGTCATTGATTATGGATATGAGTGTGTAATCATAACTCTTTCATGTACCTTTCCTAAGACATAAAATCTGGTTGAGTCTAGATAATATGAAAATTTTCTTGGCTTTGTTATGCCTCCTAATACCATGTGTTATTACAATGAAAAGAATGAAATGAAACATTTCTCTGCTTATTCAAGGGATTTCCACATGCCTGGTTAAAAATATATTGCCTATTTCACATTGCATGATGTTATAAAGGAAGTTACACTTGCAGAATACATTAGTAAAGCTAAATATCTGAAGGAAAAAGAAATATCACTTACTCAGATAATTAGCTGATTGTTGTATATTCCAAAAGGTGAATAGATGGCTAGTAAGGAATTTGTAGGGACCAAAAAAGAGTCTTGGGCAGCACTGGCATTTCAAACATAGAAATGCCTGTAAGCATATAACTAGTGGAAATTCTTAATTTTCTCAAAAGTTAAAAGAAAAAGTCTTTAATAAAAATTACAATTGATGGAATCCATTATATATTACCATGATTTCTGGTGGTAGGATCTGAATAGAAATTGAAATCCATAGAAGAAACTATATATAGTATCTTGAAGAAGAAATAAGCATATAAAAATAAAATAATAATTAGTGTAAAAAAAAAGCAGAGATATAGTCAGCTCAGGTTGGTTTTTCAAGAAACTTTAGTAAGCTTGGTCTTTATTAAATGTGTTACAAGAGATGAATGAGCACTGTGATCTTCCAAGCTGTATTCTTTCATATCTGGAGAGGCCACTGAAACCCTGAAGAATAAAAATTATTTTGAAAGAAGGAAAATGCAAAACTCATTCATTAAAAAATGAGTGTAATTTGTTGTGGAAGGATGAGGAGAAAACTGTAGAATTACTTTGTGCCAAGAAGAAGTCAAAATTGGTCATCTGCAAATGCTACTTCTTGAAATGATGCATGTTCATAGAAGCTAAAATGTAGATGTGGTGTTATGCATGGATTTTTATATATGACTATCTCCTCTTGTTATGGGCCTTGAATTGTTTCAGGGGAATCCTGAGTAGCCAATCAAAACAAGGCACCTTAATATCTGAGAGGCTTTTTCTTATGGTTGAGAAACAGCAAACTAATTAGATTATTCATAAAATTTGCTAATATCATGACTTTTTCAAGAAGTGTCAGACTGAAGACACACTCCTTCTGTACCCAAGGACAGCCTCGACAACAAAAACCATGTTTGCCAGCTACTGTGGAAACTACTATAGGGGCCGTGGCTATGGATGTTGTGTCTTCAGAAGCCTGGGCTGTGGCTGTGGCTATGGCTGTGGATCTGGCTTTGGTTACTGCAGTGGAGGATGACCTGGGAGACTCTAATTTCCCACACATGTAACTTTGTGATTCACCAGCCCCGAAGTCCATGCCATTGTGCCAACACACTTAGGTAAGGATTGTCGTACCCCACAACTTCTGATGTGATTTGCTGATACCTGTGATCTGATGGCCCCTATTTCAATCTAACACATTGCATTAGTCAGGTTTCTCTAGGGAAATACAACCAACAGGAGAAATCTATAAATAATATGAGATTTTATAAATATTGTGGGGATCTCCTCAAAATTAAAAACTTTTGCACATCAAAGGAGGTTATCAAGAAAGTAAAAAGGCAGCCTACCCAATAGAAGAAAATATTTGGCAACCATATATCTGTTAAGAGCTTAATATCCAGCATATATAAAGAAATCCTACAGCTCAAAAATAAAAAGATGAACAACTCCTTTAAAAAATGGGCAAGTGACTTGAAAAGACACTTCTCCAAGGAAGAAATACAAATGGCTAAAAAGCACACAAAAAGATACTCAACATCACTAGCTATTAGGGAAATGCAAATCAAAACTACAATGAGATACCATCTTACACCCATTAGATAGGCAGCTATTAAAAAAACAAAGGACTACAAGTGTTGAAGAGGATGTGGAGGAATGGGAACCCTGTCTACTGCTGGTGAGAATGTAGAATGTGAAATTGTGGAGGAAAGTTTGGCGGTTCCTCAAATAACTAACTATAGAACTGTCACATGATCCAGCAATTCCACTGTTGGGTATATACCCAGAAGAATTGAAAGCAAGGACACGTACAGGTATATGCACACAAGTGTTCATAGCAGCATTATTCACTATTGCCAAAAGTTGGAATCAATCCAAGTGCCCATCAACAGATGAATGAATAAACAAAATGTGGTAGATACATACAATGGAATATTACTCATCTGTAAGAAGAAATACAGAGCTAACACATGTGATAAGACCGATGAATCTTGAGGACCTTATGTTGAGTGAAGCAAGCCAGGCACTGAAGGACAAATATTACATGACCTCGCTGATATGAATTAAGCATATTGAGCAGACTCAGAGAGCTATTGTCTGGGAGAAGTTTGTTAGCCAACACCCATATGAGCATAATCTATAATAAGGTGGAAGTGTATAGTTGGGCATTGAAGGGAAATGACAGGAGTGTAGTGATACTATTGGATTTGGTGGTGCAGGTTTGACAGGGAGGTAGAGAGAAGAGGGTGGTTTGGATGGTCCATGGAACTGGGGGGAGAGTTAGGGGAAGGACAGGTGAACACTGGGGATTGGCAGGTATGTGGTTGAAAGTACAAAGTTGGGAACATTTTTATGGCGATATGACAAGGAAGGGTTACTGGTTTAGGGTATCAGATGGGGGAGCATTCGGGACAGGGTGCACCTGTGGCAAGTTACTAGGGAGTGTGTGAGTAATCATTTCGTCATAATGTCTTTTATCAGTGGGTGGAGTCCCACATAATGAGCAGGAAGGAGCTGGACTCCTATCCTGGGGAGGAGCGATATGTTCTCAAACAGAGGGGCGGTTGTCTTTAAAGAGCAAGGGTGGTTCCTAATAAGGGAGGACAAATCAGTGTGTCAAGACTTTAGTGTTGTTTTAAGTAACTATAATCTAGTCATCCAAAGAGTGAAGCCAGGTGGTCACTGTGAGCCCTGAGGAGTTGGGGAGGGAGGAATAGAATAGATCAAACAGCGGGTATTCAATGGGCAATGGAAGTATTCTACATGATCTTACAGTGATGGACACAGGCCATGTTAAATATCATCAAAATTTGTAAAAGTGTACAGTCTAAAATGTAAACTATGATGTAAACCATTGACCATCGTTAGTAGCAATGTTTCACTATTTCTATATCAGTTGTAAAAAATGCACTATCCACAAATAAAAAGCTATTAATAGATATATATGAGAAGCCAGGCAACATGGCATCAGTTTAAGACCGTACTCACCATCTTTCTCGCAAAAAACAGATGAGTGGGGGCAGGATCCTGCCCGAGTGAGCTGTTTGGGGAGCCCACAGAGCAGAAGGCTTCAGGGCATGGATCTGGAGAAAGGTGGACAGAGAGATAAATTGCTCAAGGTAAAATCCTGAGGTTCTTGCCTCTGAGGCTGAAAACTGCTGGACGGCTAAGCCCGACTCTCAAGGCAAAGCCATTGTGAGCCCTGAGACCCAACTCCCGCAGGCTACCCAGGGGGAGGGAGCGTAGTCCAAAGTGGGAGGGTTCTGGGGAAGGGTCGAGAGGGCTTTCCTTTCTGTGGGTTTGGTTGCCTGCCCCCATTTGAGCTTTGAGGAACATACTAGCTGGCTCAAGGTGGCACCAAGAAGAGGGGAGAAGCAAATATGCAGAGGCAGCTTGATTTACCTAACCTCCCTGGGATAGAGAAATTTGGCCTGAAGAGGGTGGAGCCAGCAATTGACTAGCCTCCTGCTGAAAACTATCAAAATTTCAACCACCCTAAGGGAGGTTGGCAGTAGGAAGCAATTAATAAGCTTTCGAGAGCCTATTTAGAGTCCCCTGGGATGAGAGGGTGGTCTGGAAGAAGGTTGAGAGTCTAGATAGCTTTCTGAAGAGCTAACTGACCCAACAAGAAAGTTTGGCTCAGTGGAGGATTTTCCATCTTGAATATAAAAGGTTCCTAGTTAGATTCCCAGCTCCTCTTAGAGTAGTGATCCACCAGTGTATTAGTCAGGGTTCTCTCTGCAAACAGAATTAACAAGAGATATCTGTCTATAATATGAGATTTTATAAGAGTCTTTCATGTGACCGTGGGGATGCACAAGTCCAGGTTCTGCAGGCAGGCTGCAAACCAGGGGCTCCGACAAATGTCCAATGAAAGGTCCTTGATGAGTTTCTGGGAGAAGCTGGCTGTCCAACTACAGGCTGGGAAATTCTCTCTGAATGTTGAAATCACTTCCCCTTTTAAGGTATTCAATTGATTGGATAAAAGCATCACCCATTGATGATACAATCTCCTCGATTGATACAGATGTAATCAGCCATCCACACAGTAAACTCACTGGTGATGTAAGTCCATAAATGCTCTTTTATTACAATTAGCCCAGTGCTTGCTGGACTAAAAAGCCAGACACAATTACTTGGCCGAGTTGACACATTAGCTTAACCATCACAACCAGGAAATCAAACATCTAGCTGATACCTTATGATTGGGAAACAGACATCATTTTTGTATTATCTTCTATTGGGTCTCTTATTTTTCCTAAAAAAAAAAAAAAAAGGTTACTTTCTTTAAAAATTTAACTTACTTTACTCACTAAAACCCCTTCAAAACCTGCAGAGGGAAACACTGGGAAAAGTAAGTGGAGAAATAGATGCCTCTAAAATTATAGTGGGGGATTTTAATACACCATTATCACCATTAGATAGAACATCTTGACAGAGAATCAATAAAGAAACAAAGACCTTGAATAATACATTAGAGGATCCGGACCTAATAGATATACACAGAACACTAAACCCAAATACAGTGGGATATACATTTTTCTTGAGTGCACATGGATCATTCTCCAAGACAGACCACATGCTACGACACAGAAAAATTCTCAATGAACTCAGAAAGATTGAAATCATACAAAGTAATTTCTCTGACCACAATAGAATGAAGCTGGAAATCAGTAAGGGCCAGAGAATCAGACTAGGTGCAAAGATATGGAAGTTAAACTACACACTCTTAGACAAACAGTGGGTCAAGGAGGAAATCTCAGAAGAAATCAGTACCTACCTTGAAATGAATGAAAATGACAACACAACATATCAAAACCTATGGGATGCAGTAAAAGCTGTACAGAGAGGGAAATTCTTAACCATAAATGCATATATCTAAAAAGAAGAAATAGCTAAAATTGAAGACCTAATTGCATGCCTGGAGGAATTAGAAAAAGAACAACAAACCTACCCAAAGGAAGAAGAAAGAAGAAAATAAAAAAGATTACAGCAGAACTAAATGAAATAGAAAATAAGAAAGCACTAGAAAAAATAAACAAGACCAAAAGCTGGTTCTTCGAGAAAATCAATTAAATTGACAAACACTTAGCTAGACTAACAAAGAAAAAAGAGGAAGAAGATGCAAATACACAAAGCAAGAAATGAGAAAGAGAATATCACCACTGACCCAAAGGAAACAAAAAGAGGTAACAAGGAGTAAATAAATAAATAAACAAAATGAGTTAACAGGTTCAAAAAAGACACTTCCAAAACAAGTCACTGTATTTACAATAACATTAACAAAATAAAAAATGTAGTCTCATTTTTCCCCTTTAAAAAAAAAAAAAAAAAGTATCATAACAGGATACTTTGAAAAATTATATGCCAACAAGAAGGATAATTTAGAGAAAATGGACATATTCCTAGAAACACACAAGCAGCCTGCATTGATGAAAGAAGAAATTGATGAAATCAACTTACCAATCAAAAAAAGTAAAGAGATAGAATCAATCATCAAAACCTCGCAACTAAGAAGAGCCCATGACCAGACAACTTCATAGGTGAATTCTACCAAAAATTCCTGAAAGATCTAAAAACAATCTTGCTTAAACTCTTCCAAAAAATTCAAATAGAAGGAACATTGCCTAAATCATTCTATGATGCCAACATTACCCTAATACCCAAGCCAAAGAAAGACACCACAAGAAATGAAAATTACATACCCATCTCTCCAATGACCCTAGATGCTAAAATCCTCAAAAGAATACTTGCTAATCATATTCAACGACACATCAAATGAATTATACCCCATGACCAAGTGGGTTTCATCCCGTGTATGTAAGGATGTTTCAACATAAGAAAATCAATCAATGTAATACACCACATAAACAGATAGAAAAAAAAAATCACATGATCATCTCTATAGACATAGAAAAAGCATTTGACAAAATTCAGCACCCTTTCCTGAAAAAAGGCACTACAAAAGATTGGAATAGAAGGAAACTTTCTAAACATGATAAAGGGCATGTTGCAGTTGGGCAGTTTGATGTAATTATGAATTCCAAAAATATAATTGGATCATGCTTGTAAACTGACCTGTTAATAGGGGCATGATTAAGTTATGATTAGGGTGTTGACTGGGCCACGTCAGTAGGGTGTTGAGCCCCACCCCTTGGTGGGTGGGGAATCAAATATAAAAGGCATGGCAAAAACAGAGTTTTTGAAAAGCAGTTTTGATATTGGAGAAAAGGCCCCAAAAGAAGAGAAGTGAGCCATTCGCCTGATAGTGTACAGCTGACCTTGTGGAGGAACCAGAAGAGCTAAGCCTGGAGAGAAACACAGCCCCAGGAAGAGAGGAACACAAGAAGCCTGAACCCTGGCAAACATCGGCAGCTGTCTTGCTCCAACACGTGGCAATGAACTTTGGTGAGAAGAAACTTAACGCTTTATGGCCTTGTATCTGTGGAGTTCTACCCCAAATAAATACCCTTTATAAAGGGTATTTTACTTTTGCTATTTCACATTAGCACCCTCTTGGCTGACTAATACAGGACATATATGAAAAACCCACAGCTAACATGATACACAATGGTGAAATCCTAAAAGCTTTCCTTCTAAGATCAGGAAAAGGCAAGGATGCCCACTAACATCACTCCTATTTAACATTGTCTTAGAAGTACTTACTCGAGCACTTAGGCAAGAAAAAGACATAAAAGACATCCAAATTGGAAAGGAAGAAGTAAAAATTTCACTATTTTCAGACAACATGATCCTATACATACAAATCCCTGAGAAATCTACAACAAAGCTTCTAGAACTTGTAAATGAGTTCAGTAAAGTTGCAGGCTATAAGATTAATGTGCAAAAATCAGTAACATTTCTGTATACCAATAATGAGCAATCTGAGGAGTAAATCAAGAAAAAAAATTCCATTTGCAATAGTAACTAAGAAAATCAAATACCTAGGAATAAATTTAACTAAAGATGTAAATGACCTATACACAGAAAACTACACAGCACTGTTAATGGAAATCAAAGAAGTCTTAAACAAATGGAAGAAAATACCTGTTCATGGATAGGAAAAATAAATATCATTAAGATGTCTATCATACCCAAACTAATATACAGATTTAATGGAATCCCAATAAAATTCAACACAGCATTTTTTAATGAATTGGAAAAACTAACTAAGTAATTTTTTTGGAAGGACAAAAGGACCCAAATAGCTAAATACATATTGAAAAAGAAAAATGGTCAGGGCTGCATGGTATTGGTACAAGGATAAACATAATGACCAACGGAACCCAACTGAGAGTTCTGATATAGATCCTCGCATATAAAGTCATCTGATATTCGAAAAGGCCACCAAGCCCAGTCAACTGGAAGAGTAGGCCTCCTCAACAAATGTTGCTTGGAGAACTGGTTATTCATATCCAAAAGAATGAGAGAGGAACATCATTTCACACTGGGATGGTTAGGCTAATGTGTCAACTCGGCCAGGTAATTATGTCCAGGTGTTTGGTTCAGCAAGCACTGGGCTAATTGCAATACAAGAGCATTTATGGACTTCAATCACCAGTGAGTTTACTGTGTGGATGGCTGATTACATCTGCATCAATCAGGAAGATTGCATCAGCAATGGATGACGCTTTTATCCAATCAGTTGAATGCCTTAAAAGGGGAAGTGATTTCAACATTCAGAGAGAATTTCCCAGCTCGCCTTTGGACAGCCAACTTCTCCCAGAAACTCAAGGACCTTTCACTGGACTTTCATCAGAGCCTCTGGTTTACAGCCTACCTATGGAACCTGACTTGTGCAACCCCACGGTTGTGTGAGAGACTCTTATTAAATCTCATAGTATTGACAGATATCTCCTGTTGATTCTTTTTCCTGAGAGAACCCTGACTAATACACATACCTTACACAAAAATCAACTCAAGATGGATCAAAGATCTAAATATAAGAGCCAAGATCATAAAGACCTTAGAAGATAATGTAGGTAAGCATCTACTTGTAATAGGAAATGGCTTCATGAGCTTCATACCCAAAGTACAAGCAGTGAATGAAAATATAGATAAATGGGACCTTCTCAAAATTAAAACCTTTTTCACCACAAAAAGTTTGTCAAAAAAGTGAAAAGACAGCCTACCCAATGGGAGAAAATATTTGGTAATCATATATCTGGTAAGAGCCTAACATCCAGCATATATAAAGAAATCCTATATCTTGAAAATATAAAGACAAACAATCCATTTAAAAATGGGCAAGTGATTTGACCAGACACTTCTCCAAAGAAAAAATACAAATGGCTAAAAAGCACACGAAAAGATGCTCAACATCACTAGCTATTAGGAAAATGCAAAACAAATCTACAATGAGATACCATGTTACACCCATTAGACTGGCGGCCTTTAAAAAAACAGAAGACTACAAGTGTTGGAGAGGATGTAGAGGAATGGGAACTCCCATTCACTGCTGGTGGGGATGTAAAATAGTCCAGCCATTGTGGAGGACAGTCTGGAGGTTCCTCATAAAACTAACTATAGATCTGCCATATAACCCAGCCATTCCATGGCTGGGTATATATTCAGAAGAACTGAAAGCAGGAACACGAACAGATATATGCACACCAATGTTCATAGCAGCATTATTTTCTATTGCCAAAAGTTGGAATCAACCCAAATGCCCATCAACAAATGAGTGGATAAACAAAATTTGGTATATACATGCAATGGAATAATATTCAGCTATAAGAAGGAATACAGTACTAACACACAGGATAACATGCTTGAATCTTGAGGGACTCATGTTCAGTGGAGCAAGCCAGGCTTTGAAGGACAAATATTATATGACCTCTCTGATATTAATTAGGCAAGTCTAGCCAACTCAGTGAGCTAGAGACTGGAAGATAGGTTTACAGGAAATAGAAAGGGAAAAGAAGGTTGTGAACCAATGCCCATATGGGTGAAAACTATGATAAGGTGGAAGTGAGTAGTTGGGCAGTGAAGGGATATGACAGGGGTGTAGGGATACTATTGCATTGGGTGGTACAAGCTTGACAGGGGGTAGGGTGGGGAGGATGGGTTGGACCATCCATCAAACTGGGGGGAGGGTTGTGGGAGGGAGCAGGTGAACACGGCATTGGTGGGCATGTGGGTGAAAGTACAATGATGAGAAAATCCTTTTGGCAAAATGACAAAGAAGGGTTACTGGTTTAGGCTGTTGAATGGGTGGGCATTTGGGACAGGGCACACCTGGGGCTGTCTTCGAGAGAATATTTGAGTGATCCATTTGTCATAATGTGCTGTAACAGTGGGGGGACACCCACATAATGAGTGGGAAGAAGTTGGAATCCCATGCTGGGGAGGCCCAATGTGTTCTCAAACAGAGGGGACAGTGTCTATTGAAAGCATGGGCAGTTCCTAATAAGGGAAGACAGACCAGAGTGTCAAACCTCAGCATTGTACCAAATATCTATGAACTTTGTCCTCCAAGTGGTGAAGTCTGGTGGTCACCATAGACTGCAAGGGGAAGGGGAAGGAGGAATAGAATAGAAGGAAGGGGGTGTATTTAGGGGGCAATGGAAGTGTTCTGTATGATCTTGCAGTGATGGATACAGGCCATGTTAAACCTCATCAAAATTTTATAAAATTGTATGGTATAAAATGTAAAACATAATATAAACCATTGACCATGGTTAGTAGCTATGTTGCAATATTTGTATATCAGTTATAACAAATGTACAATCCATACGTAATATGGTTATTAATAGGGAAGGGGGAAAAGGAGGAGGATGTTGGGTATAGGATAGTCCCCTATATTCTATATGTAACTTTAATGTGACCTAAAACCTCTTTGAAGACAAAAAAAAAAAAAGTAAGAAAATGAGGAAGAAATAGAAGAAAATACCACTGCACATACAGGACAACAGATAATTACAGTGATGAAAGGCAAAACACTAAAAAATTTTTTAAAATAATTTTCATTTTTTACTTTATTTTAGTTTTAGTTTTTCTAAATTATTATGTACTTTATTTCGTATGTTTAGACCTATCATTATTATTTCATTTTCCTATTAGTTGAATTTGGCAACATTCTTGGCTTCATTTTTGAAAAAAATTTGTATCACAGAAGGGTTACAACTATGGCAGGGGAGGATCATTGGTGTGGGGCGTCAGTGATGGGGATACATGGGAGGAAGTTCACCTGGACATACATATAAGGTATATAAATGTGTTAGAATGTCTACAGGGCATTGTCAAAGTGTATGGAGAGTCACACAATAACCAAAAGAATATTGAATTCTCATCCTGGAGAATTCTGTCACATTCTCTAATGGAGCAGCAACAGTCCCCCATGTGCAGGGGCAATGACTGGCAAAGGAGGATGGTCCAGTTATGGGCACTTGATAGTGATGACTGTGCTTGTGAGCCTTTGCTCTTGAAATTGAAACTTAGCCTAGTGTGGTGGGGTGCCTAAGCATTGCCTCCTAAGAGCCTCCTTGTTGATCAAATGTGGCCTCTCTCTAAGCCAAACTCAGCATATAAATGTATTACCTTTCCCCCCCACCATAGGACATGACTCCCAGGGATGAGCCTCCCAGGCACTGAGGGATTACTACCAAGTACCAACTAGCAATGCAACTGGAAAAAGACCTCAAATAAAAGAGGGAAAAGGTAAAGATAAATGAGTTTATATGGCTAAGAGACTTCAAAGTGAGTCGGGAGGTCATCCCAGAGGTAACACTTATGCACATCTCAGCAGGATCTCATAGACTGCCAAAGTGGATATTACCCCAAATAGTGGGGCTCCTGAGAGCCCTGGAGACACCAAAGTTCCATGGTCAGGGCAGATAGCTCCAGAGTTTAGTGCCTTGCCAGTAGGCCCTACTTTGGAGTTTGTGCTCCTGAGAGTGACCAAGTTGGATTCAGTTATGGCTTCCCTACACATGACTCATCTGTCCCTTCTATTTCAACTATACTTGGTGCTGGAGTTGGTAGGTGTACATCCAAGAGACCTGAATCTTTGGACTGTCCATGTGCCAGCTGGGCTCTGAACCTCAGCAAAGTTGCAATGCCTACTCTCCAGTTCATTGGACTCTCCCAGGTCAACTAACAAGAAAGTAAGGATTGACAACCACCATACCAAGGAAATAAGAGAGCCTATAACTAAGCAAAAGAGTCCCATCCATCAGCTGTATGGGATCAAAGCCCCCTCTCAGTTAGAGGTGAGGTAGATATCACCATCCCAGAATCCTCAGGATTGGGGAATGAACTATAAACTAGAGTGGACTTACTGCTATTCTACTATAGACTTATTGTGATTCTAGCAATGGAAGAAATTACATTGATGTGGAAGCAGTGGCCACTGGAGGCTCTGGGGGCAGGGAGAAGGAAAAACAGGTGTAATATGGTGGCTTTTTCAGGACTTGAGAATCATCCTAAATGACATTGCAACAACAGATATAGACCATTATATATCTTCCCATAACCTGCAGAAATGTGTGGGAGAGAGTGTAGACTACAATGTAAACTATGGTCCATGCTTGGTGGCAATGCCCCAGGATTCATTTATCAATTGCAATGAATGTGCCACACTAATGAAGGATTTTGTTCATGTGGGAGCATGTGGGAGGTGTGCAGAGCAGGGCATATGGGAATCCCTATATTTTTTGTGTAACATTTATGTAATCTAAGTATTAAAATTTTTTTTTTAATATATTTTTTAAAAAGCTTGCTTTTTCATTCTAATTTTTATATGTAATGAAATTTACTTCATGACTATTATATACATATATATTTTACAAAACTGTTAAATTTGCCTGTTTTTGTCATACATTCCCTTAATTTTTCACTTCAGTTCTAGCAAATCTTGATTTGTAACCTTCAGAAAACATTTTAATATTCATACATTTCCTCCATTGTTAAGGAGAAGATCATATTCTCAGTTGCTCAGATTTTTCAGGATTGAATGAGACACCATTTATCAACGAATTTAATTGTTTCCAAACACATAGTAAACATTCTGCATATTTTTCCTATGCAAACCAATATCTACTGAGTATCATCCTTTCACAAGTCTTTTTTATTAAATATTATTTTTTAATGTGTAGACAGAAAAATCCACTGTTCTTGGTGTATAGTATTATGAATTTGAGAAATACATAATGCCATGGTACAACGACAATCAAGATTCAATATAGTGCCATAAACCTTCTAAAAAATCATTAATACTACCACTATTCAATCTCTACCCACCACCCAAAACCATGACAATGACTGATTTCTATACATCTCTGTAGTTCATCTTTCCCAGAAGGAAATATTGTGTTAGTGATCCTCAAGACTACTCCCACTTTTGGAAATTCATTGGAAGGGCTCATCAGGCTCAGCATTTAGTTGGACTCATGGCTAAGATTTATTACAAAGAAGTAGTGAGGATATACAGGTGAATCATAAGAGAAAAAAAGACCCAGACTCTAGAGGAATCCAAGTGTAGACTTCTTTGTGCTCTCTCCCTGCCAGGAAGGGTTAAAGAGCTCATTCTTCCCACAGCAAACAGAAAGCAGCAACATATGTGTGATGCTTCTGCCTAGGGAAGCCTATTAGATACTTCTTTCTTATGGAGAGATTACACGGAATTGGTGTTATTACTTCCCTACAAGTTTGGTAGAACGTACCAGTGAAGTCATTTGGTCTAAGAGCTTTATTTGTTGGAAGGATTTTAATTACAAAACATAATTTTCTAACAGTCATGAGACTATTCACATGACAGTTCTTCTTGAGCGAGTTTTGGCACATTTTGATTTTCATCTAAATTGTTGAAATTATGGGAATGGTATTGTTCATAGTGTTCCTTTATTATCCTTTTAATATCTATAGGGTCTGTAGTGATACCATTCTTTTATTTCTAGTATTGGTCAAATGTGTCTTCTCACCTTTTTTCTTTGTCAGTCTTGCTAAAGGTTAATCATTTTTATGGAACTTTTCTTCAAATTAGATTTTCATTTCATTTATATTTTCTATTAATTTTTAAAAATTATATTGATTCTAGCTATTATCTATATTATTTATTTCCCTTTCTTTGTAGTTCTATTACTAATTATTCTGGAAGAAGTCTGGATTATTGATTTGAGACATTACTTCTTTATCAATATAAGCATTTAATGCTTTGAATTTTCCTTTAAGCACCGCTTTATTTGACTCCACAAATTTTTATCTTTTAATTTCATTTTCACAGACTTCAAAATGTTTTCCAATGTCCCTTTAAATTATCCCTTTGTGTTGTTTTGTTTCCAAATATTTGGGGATTTTTCAAATACATTTCTGTTATCATTTTCTAGCTTAATTACTCAATGGTCTGAGAACATACTGAAAATGAATTCAATGTTTAAATTTACTATGGTTGTTTTTATGACTCAAGATGTGGTCTATCTTGGTGAATGTTCCATGTGCACCAGTAAACAATATGCATTCTGAGGTTGTTGCGTGCAATGTTTATACATGTCAATTAGGTTAAGTTGATGTCGATAGTTCCTCAGTTTTCTTATTTCCTTGCCTAACATCTGTCCATTTGTTAAATGTATTACTGAGAGAGGAAGGTGGAAGTTTTCAAGCACATTTGTGGATATAACAATTTCTCCATTTACTACTATTAATTTTATTTCATGTATTTTGAAGCTTTCTTGTTAGGTTTATATTCATTTAGAATTTTTCTAGTCTTTTTGAAATGACCTTTTTATCTTTATATAATACTATGGTTTACCACTGTTAATTTTCTTTGTTCTGAAGTATACTTTGTCTGATATTAGCATAGCCACTTACATTTTCTTTTGATTATTATTTGCATAGCAAAAGTTTCCCTTTTTACTCTTAACATACATCATTATATTTGAAGTAACTGTATTGTAAACTATATATAAATAGATGTGATGTTTAATTTTATGACTAGGCTGTAATACCCAGTTATTTAATCAAATAGTAACCTAGGTGTTGCTTAGAAGACATTTTGTAGAAATGGTTAACATCTATAGTCAGTTGACTTCATGTAAAGGAGATTAGCCTTCATAATGTGGGTAGGTCTTATCAGTCTATTAAAGACCTTAAAAGCAAAGTCAGTTTTCCCAGAAAAGAAGAAATTCTACCTCAGGGCTACACGTCAAATCCTCCCTGAGTTGCCTGAGCTTTGTTTCTGTAGATAACACTGACTGATACAATGGGTATGGTTTTACTCAATTGGCAATGCCTTTCTTTTAATTGGTACATTTAGACTTTTTATATGTAAGGTAATTATTGAAATGTTTGTAATTAGGTTTAACATTTTACTATTTCTCTTTTTCCCTCCTGGTTTCGGTTTCTCTATTTCCATTTTCTTGCCTTGTTTTGCATAATTTAAAAACTTTTCCTCTTATGTTTTAATTTATCTAGTGGTTTTTTGGTTATATTTCTTTGCATTTTTAGTGGTTATGCTAGGGATTAAAATACACATAACTAAAATTTCAGTCTTCTTAGAGTTAATATTTTACTGCCCCAACGAAAAAGTATGAATCTTAACAAATTTATATTTCCCTTTACTGTTGCCCCTATTTGTTACTTTTGTCACATATATAACATCAACATACCTTCAAACCTCCTCATATGCTGTTATAATTTTATTTTTTTGCTTTAGCTGTTATATGCATTTAAAGAACTTAAAAGAAGTAAAACAGTCTATTTTATACACACAAATTTTTCACAATTTCTATTACATTTCCTTCATTCCTGACATTCTAAGTGTCCCTTTGGTATCATTTTCCTTTAGCATTACTTTTAGAAAAGTTCTTTTGGATGAAAATTCTCTGAGTTGTCCTTCATGAGAGAATGTTTTTATTTGACCTTTGTTCCTAAAGGATAGTATTGTTGGATATAGAATTATTGGTTATTTTCTATAAACACTTTAAATTTTTTCCACTATCTTTTGGGCTCTGATGAGAAATTCAGTCATTCAAATCATTATTGTCTATGAGTAATGTGTCATTAAACTCTGGCTACTATTAGGAATTCTCTTTTGTCTTTGTTATAAGAGCTTTGATTATGATGTATCTGGACATAATTTTCTTTGAATTTATTCTGATAGGAGTTTACAACTTCTTCACTCTACAAGTTTATGACATACCAAAATTGGGGAATTTTCAAACTATTTATTCAAATATAATTGCTGAACCAATCCCTTTTTCCTCTCTATTTGAATTTCCAATGATATGAATGTTAGAACTTTTGGTATTGTCCTACATATTCCTGAGATTCTATTCATATTTTTAAAATTTCATTTACCTGATTTTCATATTCATTAAATCCTATTGATTTTTTATGAATTTCTTGGATTCTTTTCTCTGACATCTCAATTCCACTTTGAACCCATCTAATTAAACTCTTTTTATTTCAGATATTTTATTTTTTAGTTATAAAATTCACTATGGTATTTTATATATTTCTGTTTTTATATTGTCTATATCTATTTTCCATTCATTTCAAGAGTGCTTACTTTTACTTCATGAATCATGGTTATAATAGGTGATTAAATATATTTGACAAATTTGGGATTGATATCTGTTATAGTAATCTATTTCTATATAAATTTACTTAAATTCAAGAGCTTAAAACAATACATATTTATTAGTACACACTTGCTCTCTATTGTTCTGTAATCTAGGCATGACTTAACTTGGTCCTCTGCTTCATGATTTCTCACAAGACTGCAGTCAAGGTGTTAACCAAGTACGTGATTTCATGTCAAGGCCTCATTGGGAAAGGATACATTTCTAGGCTTACATAGTTGTTAGAAGAATTCAATTCCTTGCAGTTTTCATGACTGAGGGTCCCAGCTTCTTGTTGGCCAGTGGTCAAAGGCCACCCTAATTTCTTCCCATATGGGCCTTCCATTGGGAGACTCTCAACATAGCTGCTTGATTTATCATATCTTGGAAGGACTAAAAGATGTACGTATGATAGAATTTACAATCTTATGTAACATAATCGTGGAAGTTGCATCCAATCACCTTTTCCATAGTCTCTTGGTCAGAGGCAAGTCATAGATCCTGCCACACTAAAGGAGAGGAGATAACAAAGGGTGTGAATACCAGGAGGCAGGGAAAACTGGGGAGCACATTAGAATCTGTACATTATAGCATCTATCAGTTGTTTTTTCCCTTGAAAGTAGATCACATTTACTTTTCTTCTTTCTTTTGTATGTGTGTGTGTGAGAGAGAGAGAGAGATGTATAATTTTGTCTTGTATACCGGTACGGACTCTTTAAATGTTATATTGTGATTCTCTGGGTTGTTACAATCTTGAGAAGTTTTTTTTTTTTCAGGTTATTTAAAGCAAGCCATCACAAATAAGACATTTTATTTGTCACTTTTAAAAGGCTGAGTTTTAAACAGATTCTTGGACTGGTAGTTCATATCCATCAGCTCGTTTGACTTTAGCACCTGTCTCATCTCCAGTTGCTTTTCCAGAACTACCACCTTCACCATGAAGTTCCATGAGTTTTCCCAATTCAAACTTGGGCTTCTTCAGCATTTTTACTTTTCTAACAAACACATCATGGAGAGGATAGATAGATTGGCAAGCCTTTTCTATGTCTTTACCAATGCTGTCTGGAATCAATTTATTGACCACTTCTTTCAAATCACTTGTCTGCACCTCTCAGGTCATGATTTCCATCATCTTCTTCCGGATTTGGTGGACCTGTTGATGCTGGGCATATGAGGTCTTCCGAATCTGATTGTTGCGTTTTTTAGTAAAACCAACACAGAACAGACGAAGCAAATAACCATCAATAGTTTTGACATCAACATGTGCTTCAATCATGGTCTGCCATTTTTTGACCATGGAGCACATTTTGTCACGGGTAAGATCCATGCCATGGAAGTTGGTTGGGCAGTTTTTGCCCTGCACATCCTCAGAAATTAGTTTGAATTTTCTAAATGCAACTTCATCATTCTGTAGATCAGCAAGGCTCACTTCAAAAACATGACCCTTAAGGCCATCAGATGCAATTTTAGTTCCTTGAGTCCTTGTAACTAGTGTTTTCCCAATATTTCTTATATTGAACATTGCTGGTGCTTTCATATCATACCAATCTTTCTTTGAAAATGGATCTACCACTTTCTTCTTTGCTCCCTTTTTGAGAAGTTTTTTTTTTTTTTTTTTAGTTTAATATTATTTTAGTGCAATTAACCTGTTATGATGCAGACCACCACAATGTCTGACTCAAACACGATTGAATATGTTACACATGCCAAAACCAAAGAAAAAAACTGGAGCCAATGGTAAGATTTTGTACATTTAAATATGCTCATATAATTTGTTCTCAGGCTGCACTATCTTCTCTTCTTGATAAATTCATAAAAATCAGTGACAAATAATTTGCTGAAAGTTTGTGGATTCTAAATCTTTTAAATAAGTTACTCGGTAATCTGAACCAAGTTCCTTACTGCTTAACTCCTAAAAACAACTCTTCATTCCTGATCTGAATGATTGATCGTGACTTTGAGCAAGTAGGTATAAGTGAAGACTGTAGCTCTGTTTGGATACGAGTGAAGAGAATTAATACAGAGTTTTCTGCACTGTGGGTTCACCAAAGACCAGAAAAATAAATATTATATTTTCTATCTAAAAGCACTATAAATGAAACTTATCATCACTATTGTATCCATTGACACATAGGGGAAATGTCACCTTCAGCTCAACTTCCCAGATTTTTATTGAGACGTGCTATAGCCGGAAGCAACAATTCAAAGAATACACCATTGTATAGAGTAAAAAATATGAAGAGCTAAAATCTCCATAGTTGTAGTGCTTAGAAGCAGTATGTACCCCATGAAAATACATGTTCTTAAATCTAATCCGATTCTGTAGATATGAACCCATTGTAAGTGGGTTACTTCAATTAAAGTGTACATGGTTCAGCCCAATGAGGATGGGTCTTAATCCTATTTCTGGAAACCTTCATAAGTGGAATAAATTGAGACATAAGAGTGAGAAAGACACAAGAAGCAAGAGGCTGAACCTGGAAGAGAAGTGAGAGACCAGGAGACACTGTCATGTGCATTATCATGTGACAAGTTAAGGATCTCAGGATGACCTGCTGCCAGCCCCAGAACATGACAGTCTTTGGGAAGAAAGCATCACCTTGATGATACCTGATTTGGACTTTCATTTAACCTCAAAACTGTAAGCTAATAAATTCCCATTGTTTAAGACAACCCATTTCATGGTATTTGCTTGAGCAACCTAGAAAACTAAAACAATGGAAAATAAAAGATATTTCCCTATCTTTAGCAAATATGAAATTGAAATTTACAAGTTTCACATATTTTCTAAGACCAATCTGGGGTAAAAATGTACCTAAAGCATATTGCTATGGAATATAAACATATTCGTGTTGCCACAGGTATATTTTCTGGATAGATAAAGGTCCACACAGTAGCTAACAAAATATTAAACTTCCATCCTGGGGAAGACCTGCTACTTTCTCAAATAATATGGCAAAAATCTCTGGAATATATAAGCCTTACCCAATAAAAAAAACAGGCCAATATTCCAAACCCTTGATCTTAATGCTTGCATTTACGCACCTTATTTCTGTAAAAATGAAACTTAGCCCAATTATAATTAATGACTAAGAGTTGCCTCCAGAAAACCTCATTGTTACTTAAATACGGTCTCTCTCTAAACCAAACTCAACAAATGAACCCACTACCTTCCCTGCAACATGGGTCATGACTCCCAGGGATGTGACTCAATGGCACAGAGGGATTATTACCAAACACTGACCAGTGATGTATTTGAAAAAAGACCTTAATAAAAAGGAGAAAAATTAAATTAAAAAGAGTTTTTATGGCTGAGTGATTTCAAAGACAGTTTAGAGATCATTCTGGAGGTTACGCTTATGCAGGTCTCAGGCAGATTTCACTGCTATAGTAAATAAAACCTCAAAAAAGAGTGCTTCTGAGGTACGTTCATACACCAGAGACAAGACATATAGCTCATGAAATCTATACCCCCTCGGCAGGCCCTATTTGGGTATTTATGGTAATCTGTTTCTCCAATATGAGATACACTCATTTATAATTCCCCTACATATGATTCTTCTACTCTTTTTATTTGAACCTATACTTTTCAATATACCCATTAAATATATTTCTCAGAGAATTAAATTTTTGGATTGTACATATGCTGGTTGAGCCCTGAATACCAGTAGAGTTGCAGCCAACTCCCACTCTCCAGTTCTTCAAGCTTGCCCTGGACAACCAACAAAATGATAATGATGGAAAAGTTCCATCTTCAAAAACAAGGAGTATCTACAACTTCAATAAGGACAATTATTTCCATCTCCCCCATAAGATCTAAGTCCCTTTTTAGCCTGAAGCAATCAGCAGACATCAACCCAAATCCCTCAAGATTGAGAAATAAACATAAGGGCGGAGGGTAATTACAGGCGAAAGTAGACTTATTGTTATTGCAGTTATTATCTTGTGTTAATGGAAGAACATGTAATGTTGATATAAAGATAATGGTTTCCAGGGGTTCAGAAGGGTAGGGGAGGTATAAATAGGTGGAACAGGGAATTTTTAGGGCAGTTAAGTTGTTCTATATGATACTGCAATGACAGACACATGACATTATGCATTTGTCAAATTCTGTAAAACTGTACAGCATAAAGGGTAAACCCTACTGTAAATTATATACTTTGGTTAGTAGTTATGCTTCAATATTGGTTCATCAATTGTAACAAACACACCACACTAATGTAAGATATTAATAATAGGGGAAACTGTGTGTGGGTGTTGGGGTATTATATGGAAATTCCTTATACTTTTGGTGGGATTTTTCTGTAAGTCTAAAACCTATCTAAAAATAAAGTTTATAATTATAAAAATGGAAAAAAAAAAAAACTTGGAAGTAGTAAAAAAAAATACGAAAGCAAAAAAAATACTGAGGGAAAATATTTCCCAAAAAATGTATTGAAGTATTGTTATCTCACTAAACTAAAAAGCAAAGGCAAATACTGCACAATATATGAATAGAAATAAAAACAGATTTTTCATCCAGGTTAGATAAACCTATTAGGAAAACACAGAAGCAGGCCTTGTATAAAATTACAAAAATAGAAGTGGTATCAACATCATCTTGATGTAAGAAGAAATGCAGAAATAATTTTCTGCCTTGTATCATGACCTGTCAGTTTCAGATACCAGGCCTTGAGCAAATCACATAAAAAGTTTGTAGTATGGTGTAGGATAAACATCATGGAGGGTTGAGGCACAGAACTTGTGAGGTTCAGAACTGGTAATTCGTTAAGTCAAGGTTCAGACGGTGAGAATTCCCATGGCATCTGAAATAGCAGTAGTCAAAGCCAAAACCATAGCCACAACCACAGAGAGTATGGGAGCCATATCCACAGCCACAATCGTAACCATAGCCCAGATGATGGAAGCCACAGCTACCGGAGGAGCCATAGCCACAGCCCAGGCCTCTGCAGCCATAGCCCAGTCCTCTGTATTCACCGCATCCGTAGCTGCGACCCCCATAGTAGTTTCCAAAGGAGTTTCCACACATGGTGTTAGTTGATGAGGTTGTCCTGGGTAGAAAAGTGGAGTAGGCGATTTCATTTTGGGCTCTTCCTCATGCAGAGGGCCTTTTCCATGCTCTCAGTGTGGGTGGGACCCACCATACTTTTCATGCTCTTGTCTAATTTGCAAAACCAATCTGACTCCCAGTTTTAGGACAAGTCCTCAGTGGAAATGAGAGGATTTGCTTTATTAAGCCACATCTGAATCAATTATGGGCCTTTAATGTGAATTAATTTTCTAATCTCCAAAGTTTTACTCACACCAGGTCTCCAAATTATCCTTTTGCATTCAATTTTAGAGCAATAAATGGCAATATTTATTGACAAACTGATCTGTTCCAGTCAACAACTAATTTTAGCTTTTTTGTTTTTGTTGACATTCAAAAGGTCACAATATTCTAACTTAACTTTGAGCTTTTCCATCTATTGTCTTCTAGTCTAATTCCATTTCTTTTCCGTTAGGGATTTTCCTTATTTTCACACCAGAGATGCTTTACTTCTAAATGCCAAAAGGTATCACTCAAATTCAGGAGATTGTATAAAAGGCCAATAGTGTGAAATTTTAGAACACCAAGCCTGAGAAAACTGGACTTTTCCTTCTCAATTATATCATTATATTTTAAATGTCTATTATATTTTAAAACTCCAAAAATTTCTCCCATTATTACAAATATATGTTCAGAATACACAACCAGAAAAAATGGAAGTGATGTGATATAATTTGATTTATGATATTGCATTTTCATGAAATAATTCTATTTAAATTTTTAGATACTTTTAATATTTGTGCCCCAAATTGAAGGTGAGTATACACATTTCTCTATTTAAAAGAATAATGCTGGCATAGATTAATTTTTATGGAACCTAGTAGATTTTCACCAACAAAGAAGTTCTTGATAAAACATATTAGGAGAAACAAAATTATTACTTACTGATGGCCAATTTCCTTCCTTCCTTCCTTCTTTCCTCTCTTTCTTCCTT
>JAKSZT010006889.1:155351-189843 GCA_026826555.1 Tolypeutes matacus | reverse complement strand
TTCCTTCCTTCCTTCCTTCCTTCCTTCCTTCCTTCCTTCCTTCCTTTTCACTGCAATGAAATTTTGAGCTAAATTTGATGATTAGGTCAAAAAGCTCTCTAAACTTATTTTGCTAGTAAAATTACCTCCTAGGCATCAGTAAAGCATAGTGGATAAGGATAAAATTTGTATTACCATATGTTTATTGTTTTCACTCTCAATTTTCCTTTAGAAAAAATCTAATTTTATTTTCCATTAAATATAAACTTGATTAGCATCATATATTTAAATACATATATTCATTTAATTCCATGTAGCAGTTTGATATTGTTTATGAATTCCAAAAATAGATACTGGATTATGTTTGTAAACTGGTCTGTTCCTCTGGGCATATTAGATTATATTGGATTCAAAGCTTTCACTTTTATTGATTAAATTATGATTAAGACTTTGATTGGGTCACTTCAGGAGAACGTTAAGTCCCTGTCCCCGGCTCACAGAGAAACCGCACTACAGAGAAGGGAGGTTAGAGTTTTGAGCTGGAGCCCGGGAAGTGAACATATGGAAGAGAGCTGAGCAGCTGAGCCCTGAGAGAGTTGAGCCCTGGGGAGAGAGACAAAGCCTAGAGAGCCTAATAGTCTACAGCTGACCTTGTCCTGAGAGAAATGTGCACTGGGAGAGAGACAAGACTTATCCCAGCCTACAGCTGATATTGGAAGAAGCCGGGTCTAAAGAGTCTTAAGAGGAAGAGGAAGGCTGAACGTCAGCAGCCATCTTGCTCCAACACATGGCAACAGACTTTGAGGAGAGAAGTAACTTATGTTTTATGGCCTGGTAACTGTAAGCTTCTACACCAAATAAACACCCTTTATAAAAGCTAACAGATTTCTGGTATTTTGTATCAACACCCCTCTGGCTAACTAATATACTCCGTAATTTATATTTGAAGATATGTGTATATATTCAAGTGTGTGCACCTGAGGGAGTTTGAGCATAAATACAGCTGCTGCTCTTCCTTTAGTTGAGGGCTGCTTCTGGGTACGTTATACGCTTAGCACTTGCATGGAGACTGCCCTCCATTATGTGAGTCTCAAAGGTTTGCAGTAGGAAACCACCAAGATGACTGAAAATGAATGTAGAAGAATATGGATGAAGCACCCACATGTATCTCCTACAAGAATCTTGAAAGTATTTCTTTATAGCATGCCTACAAGAAGAATGATGAAAGAAATATGTAAAGGTTTGGAATTCTCTGTATAAGAAAGAAAATCTTACCTAGAGAGAAGATGGAAAGAATCCTTAGTATAATATCAATAAATTTGTACAAATATCTTTTACAAGGGGTTAGAAATTATGACCTTCTGTTCATACTAAGTCTCTCTTGAAAAGATATCCCTAATTAGTTTAAATAAAGTTTTAAAATATAAATATTTCCCTTAAAGTTTTCTTTGTGTAAAGTTTTACATATGAAAACATATAAGTTCTGTAAGAACTTACAGGATATGTATAGGTCATTTTTTTGAAGGTTAAAACCACATGAAAAGAAGTAGCTATTCAAAATCAGGTGATCAAACTTGGGACTCAGAATGAGTCCACCTTCTGAAACAGAGCTCTGGAAAGGAAGTGAGAAGGCTTCAACACACTTTTTAAATTCTAAAATCTACTACTCTTGCATAACCATAGACTCTATAAAACTGTAACAAGCATACATGAAAATTTTTAAAAATCTGGAAAGAAGAAATACGTATTTGTTATTAAAGAGTTGATTTCCAAGTGTAAATATTTACAGAACATAGAAAATACAGAACATGGGGTGAGATAGGAGCAAATTCAGAGATTCTCTTAGAATTTTAGCCAAAGTATAAGAGGACACAAATGATGCAGAGGAAAGCAAGAGAGGTGCACAGCAAAATTTAAATATCTAATATGGGAGAGTAGGATTTTCACAAATAAAATGACAGGCATAGAAAAAAAGGAGTAGGAAAGAACATAATGAAAGATATTTTTCCTGGGGAGTGCTACAAAATAAACGATCTTCAGATATATTTTAATTTAGCACCAGGCATTAATCATTAAAAGTTACTAATATCTCAATTAGCCTGAGAGATCCTTTGCCTTTTCTGGGAATAAAAACCTGCAATGATCTAGGTAGAAATGAACACATAATTTATATTTATATACAAAGAGACAAAAATCAGGTAGTTATGAAACATCTTTTTTATCATACTATTTTGAGGCTGTAAAATGGGGATAATTATACCACATCATAGATTTGCTCTGAGAATTGCATGAGATAATGCACCTAATGTACTTAGATGAGTGATTGTTCAGTGGTAAATAAGTAATGAATGCACTCTAATATATTAAGATGGTAATTATAAATAGTTACACACCTTTTGACAGTAGATTTCCAATTCCACATACGGCATTGGGAAAGTTAGAATAACAGTATTCTGATATATGCAAGGAATTGGAAAATAAACTTGCATGTAATAGTAAAAGATAACAATATATGGCTTTTATAATATTCCAGACATTGTTTTAAGTTTCTTACACATTTAACACATTAATTCTCATAACTTTATTTTATTTTTATATTTAAATTGTATATAAGGAATACCTTTAAAAAGGTTACTTAATTCGCCTAATGTTATAGGCTGCTAAACTTAAATCCCACATAATCAATATACTTATATATACATTCTAGCTCTGACCAATGAGAATGCCAGGGGCCTGCTACTTCCATTATAATGATAGTAATGAACTATTTATAATAAGAGTTCATGAATTTACACTGACATAAATAACTGAATATGCAAGTGAAAGGAAAAGAAAACTTTGTTTCAGTAGCATGCCAGCTAACATATTTGGATAAAAAAGATAAAATCAGAAAAATCAAAGTTTGAAAACCATTATCATAATAAATAATCCAGGCAAGAAAGACAAATAAATGTCAAGACTAGTAAGTAAATGTTAGCATATAAATAGGATATTTATATAGTCATTACCTATATTAATTACCAAGGGAAAAATAAAACTTTAGAGTAGAGTAGTGCTTACCATCTTAAATAAGCACTCAAAGTTAATCCCACCAATATTGGGGCAAATTAGCTCCAAGTGCCTCAACTAGGATACAATAAAAAAAATAAAATACGACATTGCCTGGCTAATTTGCTTCACCAAATGTACAACCTAGTTGTTATCATGAGGAAATATTAGAATATTCCAAATTGAGCCACATACTAAAAAAATTCCTACAATGTATAAAAATAATGTCGTAAGGGACACTTATAAAGGTATAACAAGTAGGTGAAACAAATGACCTTGGATTGATTTATTTTTCTATAAGAGCATTATTGGAACAATTGATTCTTGAAATGCACATGCTTGGAAGGGAAGAGAAGGAAGAATTGAGTAGAGGGAAAAAGATGAATTGTTTGTGTACTCACTGGAGGTCTCAGGCAACCATTTCTGAAGCTGGAATATCCCAATGGAGCATTACGGTTGGGCCAAGGAGGTGGTGTCATTTTATCCCCATTCATTGGAGGCTGACCCCCAGGACGCGGGCATAACCTACGGCAAGCTGGTGCTCTACTTGCCAGGCAATTACTGCAAGTGGTTTTAGTGGTTTAGGACTGCATGTACCCAAGAGACACATTTTCTTAAATCTAATCCATTCCTATGGGTGTAAACCATTGTAAGCAGGATATCTTTAAAGCAGGATAGTTTAGGGAATGAGAAGATGAATCTGGGACCTGGCATAAAAACCACAGCCCTGAAACACGTGACCATGGAATCCTACCTGGAAATCCTAAGAGGAAAAGTCACCCCATGCCCCAGAAAGCTGCTGGAAGAACCCGGGAGAGTACTCCATTTGGGACCACTCTTCAAACATTAGCAGATGGGAGGAATAATTAATGCCTTAAAAAGCAAGTAAGCACAAAAACTAAATCATCCTTCCCCACCCCCTTTTTATTTTTTTGCCTTTTTCTCTCTCTGCCTGGACTAGCATGCAAGTACACCTGGGGACTTGTATTCTGTAAATCAACCCTTTTTTGCCCCTTTTCTTCTCTTTGCCTGACAGGTATTTCTGGAACCCATAATCTGTTATTTTCTCTTTCTTCTCTCATTTTCTTAATAAACTACTGGCCTAACTAAACCGGCAAGTTCTTAAATTCTTTTTTGTAACTTAGCCAAGAGCCTAGAGAAAATCTGGCTGCATATGAAGAGGCTACTTCAGTTAAGGTGTGACCCACCTCATTCAGGATGGGTCTTTATCCCGTTAATGGAGTCCTTTATAAGTGGACTGAATACAGAGAAAAAAAAAACCACTGAAGCAAGAAGCTAAAATTATTGAAACCCAGAAGAGAAGGAAGAGAACAGGAGATGTTGCCATGTGCCTTGCCATGTGACAGAAGAGACAAAGATCACCAGCAGCTGGTCTTCAGGAAGAAATCATCCCCCCTGATGATGCCTTGATTTGGACATTTTCTCAGCCTCAAAACTGTAATACAATAAATTTCCATTATTTAAGCCAACCCATTTTATGATAATTCCTTTAAACTGCCTAGGAAATGTAAACAGTGGCTGAGCTGAGACCAGTCTACCGTCACCACAACCAGCAACTGAAGAATAAGTTTTCATTCCTGAAAGGAAAACTTTGCGGATTTTACAGTGTCAACAGACTATTTTTGCAAAAAAATAATTCCAGAAGATGTAGCCAAAAGGTGAATGCACAGCAATAGCAGTTAAACATACCTACATTAGGGTGATCTAGTCTTAAAGATTAAAAAAAAAAATTAATATGAAGGCCTTAAGAATCCACCCGTTGCACAGCATTCTCAGTGATACATTTTCATCACATGTTTACTTTAATGTGGTTCATACACTTTATTGTACAACACAATGTAAATTACCTATCTATTCAATGCTTGTTTGAATATAAATTTCCTAATGTTGACAAACTTAATGATCTTAATCTTTGCCTTAAAAATATTGATTTATAAAATACAAAATTCTTATAATTGATGCAATCAGAAAGAATCCAGATTGTTGCATATTCTAGAAAATAACTGTCTTGGAATTTTAAAAACATGTTAATATCATGACATAGTAAAAGGATGTAGGAATGCTCTAAATAAGTGCAAAGTATGATTATTGTCATCAGCTGGATTCTGAATGTATTACATAATGTTATTTAATAAAAATTATATTTCTTTATGTGATAATGGGATTGTGGTTATGTAGAATATTGTGGTCACTTGGAGATTATCCCTCTTCATTTAAGAATGTAGTGTCATGACATCTGAAATTTATTTTCAATCAGTTCAGGAATAATGCTTAAATGTATGTGTGTGCATGTGTGTGTGAATCAGTGAGAGAGAGGGGGCGAGAGAGAGAGAGAGAGAGAGAGAGAGAGAGAAAGAGCGAGAGAGAGAGCAAACAAAACAAACAATAATAATTGCCAAATCCAAGTGAAGAGTATACAGATGTACACTGTACTGTTGTCTCAGTTTTAGTAAGGCTTTATTTTTCAAAATTAAATTATGTGGGAAAAGTGTTTATGAATAAAATAAATGTTATTTTGAAGTACTAAAATCTGAAATGAGTCATTTCATCAATGTATAATTTAAGTGATTCCTACTGGCAAATTTGAATATGAGAATAGAATATGGAGGGCAAAAAGTTAAATAGTAAAAAATGAATAGTGCAAAACAATATAAGGAGATGCAGCTTCCAGATAAGAAAGAAAGGAAACAAGAATAAAATAAGAATGTATAAATATGTATGAGCATTTGTTTTTTGTAATAAGAAATCAGAGAAGAATGAAAATCATGATATATAAAGGGCATAGGGTAAAAAGAATAAACATCAGAGAGAGCCTTATGTGAATGTAACTTTTTATATAGTTTTTGAACCATATAAATAAACATATTTAACATAATCAAAAAGAGAATAAATGTACCTAGCATTGCATATGAATAGAAATAAAACAGCTATATTAACTATTGTGAGTAAAAAGTCATCCACATAAATGTTGAACAGAGTACTCTGCTGGTCCATTCTTAGTGGCATATTTTCTAATAACAAAGGTATTGTGAAGAAATTTTGGTTTTGTCTTCGGTAGGGCCTTTAGTGTGGTAATTCAGAAAGTCTTTTGTGTATACTGTCAGATCAAGTACCCACAACGCTGCAGTCCAGGTATTACACCACAGGAAAAAAAGAGACACAAATATGGAATAAAATTAATAGAAAAAAGCCCTTTGTTTTTGAATTTCTATTGGAGTTATTCATAATTTGAAGATAATAAGTGAACGAGTCAACATGGATGCAAACTGGACATTTGTATGGAGCTGCTAAATCCATTAACGCAGCCCTAGCTCCAGCCCAGTCTGTGGAAGCTATAGTCACGGTAGGAACCAGAGCTGTGGCCAGTCCTTTGGAGCCACAGGAGCCACAGCAGCCACAGCTGCAGCCACTGTAGTAGTTTCCCTAGTAGCTGCTACGCCTGGAGATTTTTTGTTGAGGTTGTCTTTGAATAGAGGAGTGTAGGTGACTGCAGTTTGGACAATTCTCCATACATTCTTGTCATGCCTTTGGATACCTTTAGGACAAATTGTATGACTAATGAAACACATTGGTTGTTTATTGACAATAGGATAAAGTCTCAGAGGTTTTAAGGAAGGCTGCTTTGTTTGACCTCTTAGTTTGGACTTCTCTTATGAATGGAGGACACACACTCACAATTCTCCTCAAACTAGACTTTCATAATAACTTTCTATAGCCATCCTTTGTAACAAGTAAGAACATTTTGTTAGTCTCACTCTTGTTTGCTCTGCCCCAAATAATTCTGTACTCTTTCTCTAACAATTCATAATGAATAAAATTCCATTTGTCCCATGAATTTTTCCTCTCCTTTGATCTAAACTAATTATATTCTTCAGAGACTCATTTCCTTTTTTAAATACTGAAAACACAATGACTCTTTCATCCCCATGATGTTGATTATAATCTAAATAATTAAAGTTTCTAGAAAACCAAATCTGAGCAAAATGTATTTTACTTTCCTACTTATTCTAGTTGAGTCTAATTCTTATTTATGTTCAAGTTCTACTGAAGGACAAGAAAACATAAGTTATTCTCTGATCTTTGCAATTTTTAAGAGTCCGATATTTTATAGAATATTTCCCTGTTTGTGTTTGTCAGATGTTTTATTATAACTAGATTGAGCTTGTGCATTGTGCCTTTTTCAGTGCATTATATCATAGGTGCAAGATGTCAATATATCTTTAAGGATTTCTGGAATAGTTTGGCAGTTTTCTTTCTTTGTTTTGTTTTGTTTTTTGTTTGTTTTGTTTTGTTTTCAATTCAGGTTACTAATATAATAAGTACTTCCTTTTCTATACAGCCAGGGTTCATAAGGATAAACTTCAGGGACTCTGCCATAGTTTTGTATTATACACAAAATGATAGACACATGTACATGTAAAGCACAAACCAATGTGAAGACAATTCCTCTATAAGAATATGATAAAACCTTTATCTTTCAAAATATTAACAAATCAATCCTGCCACCATGACTTCCCCTCCACAACCTTTCCAATGTTTTCTACTCCTTTCAAGCCACCTATGGTAGATTTAATATGTACCACAACAAAAGACATGTTCTTAATCTTAATCCATATTCTTGTGGGTGTGAACCCATTTGTAAATCAGACCCTTTGAAGATGTATTATCAGTTAAGGTGTGAACTCATTGTGAATAGGATCTTCTAAGATACCATTTAGATATGGCCAAACTGAATCAAGGCAGGCCTTAATCTTATCAGTGAAGGCCTTATAGAGAGATGCCAGAAACTAGAGTAGGATATCATATGAGACCAAGCAAATAACCATGTGACGAGACAGAGATGCAAGTCAAGAAATATCAAGGATTATGGCAAGCCAGCACCAGAATGCTATAGGTTTTGTGGGGAAAATTACATCCTTGCCAATACCTTGGTTTTCAACTTCTAGCCTCTGTTAGCCTGTTGGTAAGTCAACCCACTATATGATATTTACATCATATCTGGCAAACTAAGACACTACACTTTTGTCTAAAGTCTTCACATAAGCAAAGAGAGGAGGCTAGTATTAGAGTAAAGAAAGTATTTTCATGAGGCAGACTCTCCATGGATTATATCATCCCATGGTAGCTAATGAGGATGTTTAAATTTGGTATCTGAAACAAACAAACCACCAATTTAGGAGAAGAATCTTTCATTAAAGCCCATGACTTCGTTGATGGCATCTTGACACACTGCTAACGTGTTTACGTGTTTACAAATATTGATTCTGATGAATTTTGGGATGGCTTTAATGCCAATTAGCTTGGAACATGAATCCAA
This sequence comes from Tolypeutes matacus, assembly GCA_026826555.1. Taxonomy (NCBI): domain Eukaryota; kingdom Metazoa; phylum Chordata; class Mammalia; order Cingulata; family Chlamyphoridae; genus Tolypeutes; species Tolypeutes matacus. The sequence continues at coordinate 181,478 of JAKSZT010006889.1, read as the reverse complement.
CAGTGCCAGTAGTTTGCCCCACATAACACTCAGTTGGTATATAAGGCCCTGTGCAGATTCTAAACCTAAAACTCAAGAAACGGAATGCTCTTCAACTGAACCTTCCTCTGCTGATACCATGAGCGTCCATAGAAAGTACAGTGGCCGAGGTTATGGCTACAGTGGCCTGGATTGTAGCTCTAGATGTGGCTATGTTGGCTATGGATATGCTTATTACCACCTATGCTGCCTTCTGGATTATTCTGAGAAGTTCTACATTTCTGATTTCTCTAAGTTATTCTATTATGAGACACTATTTGTACCTCCTGCATCATTTGTAATAGCAATGTTTATTCTCCATAAAAACAAAGACAAAAAATTTGTAAGCTGTCATGCAACATCAGACTTTGGTCTTAATTTTGTAAAGTTTAGAACAATTTAGAAAAAAAATTCTTTGATGTTGTGTTACTATAATGTGATTGATTACCAACAATCTTAGTTTCATTCAGAAAAATGTCTAAATTCATTTTGCATTAAAGGTAATCTCTTTTGCAATATATATATATATATATATAATATATAAATTTGATTGTGTGGCTGTGTGCATTTGTATATATTGTTGTATGAGTGTGGGGTTGCTGACTCTTGGCTAACTATCGTTCACAGTGTGGTTGTATTGGTCCCAACTGATAGGTATATTTAATTAATGATTTTGTAAAATATGATCTAAGAGCTACTATGATCTACCTTAATCTAATCAAAGTCCCATATTCAATATATCTTATGTTCAACTAACAACATTAGGAAAAACAGTGCCTCTTTTCCATAAGTTCCTTCTATTTCCCCTGTATTTCATTCTTTCAGATACTCACGAATTGAATTTGTGCCTCTGGAAAGCTATAATTTTCTCCATAAATTCTATTTTATGACTGTTTCTTTTCACTCACACAAAAATGGTCTCACCTCAGTCTATGCGTGGTAGCTGTATAGATTGCCTTCTGCCATTTCCAGTTTACCACAGAAAGACACGTCATTGGAGGTATGTGTCAGTAAATCTTACAAAGGATCCCAATTCTGCTTGCTTTGGCAGCAGAAGCACAAGCCAGCAGTCAAGGTAGACTAACATCCAGAAAACAAGTCTAATACAAATAATAGGCTTAACAATTTAGTCCTCATCATTTGCATCCTGGCTGATATTCAGTAAAGCTGCTTGTATTAACTTCTCTTTGTTCAGTCCACTTATTATTATTGTTAAATGATAAAACATAAACTAATGATAATCACTAATATTTTAGTGATCAAGGTTAGAATTTGGGGTGTCTACAACTGATAATGGATGGATACGAAGTTGTTTTCTGAATGGAAATCAAAATATAAGACTGACAAAATTGTTATCTAGCTTCCAAAAGCATTTAGAGGAGAGAATGATGTAAAGCTGTCTCTTTCTCCTCGGTGAGTTGAAGACAGAAATCCCATGGGGTTATGTCACACTGGCATCTCCCAATATTAATAGGCAATAAAAAAAGAAAGAAAATGGAGAGTTGATGTGGGTTTGAATGAAAGATAACTGACAATGGATTGATGACAATTGGAGATGGATGACAGGTAATTGAATTGAGCACATAATTAGTATATATCTTTGTCCCTCATAACTGTTTTTGACTTAAAGTCTATTTTATCTGATAATAGAGTAGCTAACAAGTCCTATTTGGGTTACTACTTGCATGGTACATATTAGTCCATCCTTTCATTTTCAATATACTTTTTTAGGTATTTGATCTATTTTGAATTGATTTTTCTATACAACTTTTTTTGATCAGGCAAAAATATATTTTAAGTCAATTCTTACTTACAAAGAATAGTTTTTATATTTTTGAGGTAAAATTTACATAACATATAAAGATTTTACACTGTAGAATTCAGTGTCATTTAGTATATTCACAATGTTGTACAACCATCACCTCTCTCTAGTTCCAAAATAGTTTAATTATGCCAAAGATAACCTTATACCAAATAACCAGTGATTCCACAGCTCCCCTTCTATTATCCCCTGCCAAACACTATTCTGCTTTCTGCATATATTGATTTACCTTTTTTGATATTTCATAGAAGTAGATTTTTGTATAAGGTGTGAGTTAGGGGTCCTCCTTTCAAACTGCTTGTGTCTTTGAGTTTAAGGTGTGTCTCATGCACACTACATATAGTTTGGTCATGGTTTTTTATCAATTCTGCCAGTCTTTGCCTTTTGAATGGGGTGTTTAATTCATTTACATATAAAGGGTCTACTGATAATGCAGGCTATTCTTCAGTCATTTTGTTACTTAGTGTTTGTAAGTCTGATATATTTTTTGTCCCTTATTTCTTCCATTAATGTCTAATTTTATATTTGTATAGATTTTTGTGTGTTGAGCCATATTGATTTCCTCATTTCTATCTAGATATATTGTTCATATATTTTCCATGTGCTTACCATGGGGTTAAAATTTAACTTCTAAAATATATAAAAATAATATTAACTTTGGTATTAACTTGAATTTAATAATATACACATTCACTTTTCCTACATCCCGCCATGACCCCTACATTTTATACTTGTTTTCATATATATCCTTGTACATTGTATACCCAAAATCATAGATTTACCATTGCTTTTTATGCTTTTGCATTTTAGCACTTGTTGGAAGCAAAATGTGAAGTTACCTACCAAAAAATATAATACAGCAGTACTGGAATTTACCCGAATGGTTACCTTTACCCAAGGTCTTTATTTCTTTATGCCGCTTAAAACTATCTAGTGTGCTTTCCTTTCAGTCTGAAGAATACTCTTCAGTTATTGCTTGTAGGGCAGGCCTAGTGGTGGTGCTTTTGCTTATCTGGGAATGTCTTAATCTCTCCTTCATTTTTGAAAGAAAGTCACAAAATATGTAAATTTAGCGGACAGTTGTGTTCTTTCAGCACTTTTAAGTATTTCAACTTAATGTTTCTAATGAAAAATTGGCACTCAATCTAATTGTGACTCCCTTGTACATAACATGTTGCTTTTCTATTGAAGCTTTCAGAATGTTCACCTTGTCTTTTGCATTTGGCAATGTGATCAATATATGACAGGGTATATTTTTCTTCATGTTTTTCCTGTTTGGTGTGCACTGTGCTTCTTGGAAGTACATATTCACATATTAGCTAAGTTTGGGAAGTTCTCTGTCATTATTTCTTTGAATATGCCTTCTGCTCCTTTCACTCTTTCTTCTTCTTCTGAGACTCCCATAATGCATATATTCGTATGCTTTATCATGTCCCAGACGTTTCTTAGGCTATTTTCACATTTTATAATTCTTTTTCTTCAGCCTGACTGATTTCAATTGTCTTGTCTTTGAGTTTGTTGATTCTTTACTCTGCCAAGTCCAAAATACCATTGAAACCCTCCTGGAAATTTTTCAATTCAGTTATTATGGTCTTCAAATTCAGTACTGTCTGGTCCCTTTTTTAAAATTTCTATCTTTACTAAGATTCTCTTATTGTTTATTCATTGTTTTTCTGATATCCTTTGGCTATTTCTCTGTATTTTCCTTCACTTCTTCAGGCATTTTAAGTTCTTTTTTTAAAAAGTCTTGGTTAGGTAGTCTATATTCTGGTCTTTTTTCTGTTTTCAGGATTTTTATCATCTTCCCTCTTCATTGGGTGGACCATCATTTCCTGTTTATTTTTTGTTCTCTTTTGTTGCACACTGTAAATTTTAATATTTTAAATTGTTATCCCAAGACATCTGTTTCTTGATTTTATAATAAGCTGGTGAAATGACCGAGATTTTCTTGAGTGTCAGTCATCCTATCAGAAAACTCATCCAAGGTGAATGCAAAGTTCAGTATCCTCCCTGTCTGTATTAGTCAGCCAAAGCGAAGTTGATGCAAAATACCAATAATCGGTTGGTTTTATAAAGGGTATTTATTTGGGGTAGAAGCTTACAGTTACCAGGCTATAAGGCATAAGTGAATTCCCTCACCAAACTCTGTGAAGGTTCCTGGGTTTCTCTCTCTCACCAGGGCTTGATTCTCTTCAGGTTTAGCTGCTTGTTCTCTCCACAAGGCCAGCTGTAGACGATCAGGAGAAAAACTCATCTCTTTTTCCAGGGCCTTCTCTCCTTCCTCACAACCAAGCTCCTCCATGTGCTTACTTTCCTGGGCTCCAGCATTACAACTCAGCATCAGAACTTCAACATCAAAACTCCAACTCTGTCCTTTGCCATGTCTTTTATCTTTGATTCCCCACTCACCAAGGGGTGGGGCTCAATACCCTACTGAAGTGGCCCAATCAAAGCCCTAAACATAATTTAATCACACCCAGATGAACAGACCAGTTTACAAGTATTATCCAATATCTATTTTTGGAATTCATAACTATATCAAACTGCCAAACTGCTACACTGTCTCTTCTGGAACTTTGTCTTGTCTTGGGCTTTTGATTGCTGGTTGCTTTGGAGTTCCCTTGTTTTGAGGAAACACAATGCCCTCTCTATTTCCCAGGAGAAATACCTTCTCCCACTCCTGGGGATTTAAAGCAGGTAATCGTTTGCCCCAGGCTGTCTACCTCTGTAATTTCTATTATTTTATTTTATTTTTATTTTCAAAGAAGCTTTAGATTACATAAATGTTACATAAAAAATATAGGGGATTCCCATTGTGGCAGTTCGATATTGTTTATGAATTCTATAAATAGATATTAGATTATGTTTTTAAACTGGTCTGTCCTTCCAGGCATATTAGATTATATTGGATTCAGAGGTTTCACTTTTACTTGATTAAATAATGATTAAGGCTTTGATTGGGCCATGTCAGTAAGACATTGCATCCCTGCCCCCTTGGTGGGCAGGGACTCACAGAAACCACACCACAGAGAAGGGAGTTTTGAGTTTTGAGGTTTTTTTCTTTTTTTTTTTTTTCCCCCTTTCTCTTTTCATTTTTTGCCTTCCTTTTATCACTGTGTTATCGGATTTCCAGTGTGCCGTGACATCTTCCCCCTCTCAATCCCCATTGTCTCCCAATTTTTCATTTAATTTTCAAAGAAGTTTTAGGTCACAGCTGTAGTGGCAGAAATAAGCACTCAGAGAAACAGAACAGCTAAACCCAGAGAGAATCAAGCCCCAGGGAGAGAGAGAGAACTAATAGCTAGTGATATTGAACAATTTGTCAGGTTTTTTTTTTTTGCCATTTGTATTTCCTCTTTGGAGAAATGTCTATTGAAGTCTTTTGCCCATTTTTGAATTGGATTGCTTGGTCTTTAATTTGTTAATTTGTTAATTTCTATGATCTCTTTTATGTAAAATGGAAATCAAACCCTTATCGGATATGTGGTTTCCAAATATTTTCTCCCATTGGCTGGGCTACCTTTTCACCTTCTTGATGAAGACCTTTGAATCATAAAAATGTTTAAGTTTGAGGAGGACCCATTTATCCATGTTTTCTTTCATTGCTCATGCTTTTGGTGTAAGGCTTAAGAATCTACCACCAACCACCAGACCTTGAAAATGTTTTCCTACGTTTTCTTCTAGGAACTTTATGGTTCTAGCTGTTATAGTTAGGTCTTTGATCTATTTTGAGATAATTTTAAAAAAATAAAGTGTGACACAGGGGTCCTCTTTCTTTCTTTTGGATATGGATACCCAGTTCCCCGAGTACCATTTTTTGAATCAACTGTTCTGCTCCAGCTAGGTGGGTTTCACAGGCTTGTCAACAATCACTTGACCGTAGATGTAAGGGTCTGTTTTTGAACTATCAATTCAGTTCCATTGGCTTAGGTGTCTATCTTTATGCCAGTACCATGCTGTTTTTATCACTGTAGTTAGGTAATATGATTTAAAGTCCAGAAGTGAGAGAACTCCAACTTGCTTTTCCTTTTTAAGATGTTTCTGGCTATCCAGGTCCCTTTACCCTTCCAAATATTTTTGATAATTGTGTTTTCCATTTGTGTAAAAGATAATGGTAGAATTTTTAATAGCGATTACATTGAATCTTTATATCAATGAGGGTAGAATTGATATCTTAATGATATTTACTCTTCCAATTCATGAACATGGAATGTTCTTCCAATTATTGAGGTCTTCTTTGATTTCTATGCACAATGCATTGTAGTTTTCTGAATACAATTACTTTACATCCTTGATTGAATTTATTCCTAAAATTTGATTCTTTTAGTCACTATTGTAAATGGGTTTTTTTCCCTGACTTCCTCCTCAGATTGCACATTACTAATGTATAGAAACACCACACATTTTTGTGTATTGATCTATTCTACTGAAATCATTTATTAGCTCTAGTGGCTTTGTTATAGAGTTTTTGGGACTTTCTAGGTATAGGATCGTAGCATCTGCAAATAGTGAAAGTTTTACTTCTTCCTTTCCAATTTGGATGCCTTTATTTCTTTTCCTTGCCTTATTGGTATAGCTAGAAACTCTAGCACTATATTGAATAACAATGGCGACAGTGGGCATCCCTGTCTTCTTCCTGATCTCAATGGGAAAGCTTTCAGTCTTTCACCATTGAGTACAATGTTAGCTGTGAGTCTTTCATATATAAAGGTCATCCTTTATCATGTTGAGAAAGTTTCCTTCAATTCCTATCTTTTGTAGTATTTTTGGCAGAAAAGTATGCTGTATTTTGAACATGTGATTTTTCTCCTTTGATTTATTAATGTGGTATATTATGCTGATTGATTTTCTTGTGTTGAACCACCCTTGCATGCCAGTTGATCATGATGAATAATTCTTTTAATGTATTGTTGGATTCACTTTGATGAGGAATCTTGCATTCATATTCATTAGGGAAATGGGTCTGGAACTTGCTTTTTTCATAATTTCTTTATCTGGCTTTGGTATTGGGGTGATATTGGCTTTCTGGAATGAGTTTGGCAGTGTTCCTTCTTGTTCAATTTTTTGGAAGAGCTTGAGTAAGATTGATATTAAATCTTCTTTGAATGCTTGTTTGAACTCACCTGTGAAACCGTCTGGTCCTTAGCTTTTCATTTTGAAGAGTTGTTTGATGACTATTTCAGTCTCTATTTGTGATTGATTTGTTGATGTCTCTTATTTCTTCTAGTGTCATTTTTATACATTGTCAAGTTTGCTGGTGTCCAGTTGTTCACAGTATCTTCTTATGATCTCTTTTGTTTCTGTGAGGTCAGAAATGAAATTTCAGTAATGTCCTCATTTTCATTTTTAAATTTTATTTATTTGTGTCTTCTCTCTTTTTTACTTTGTCAGTCTAGCTAAAAGATTTGTCGATTTTGTTAATCTTCGAGGACAAACTTTTGGGATTGTCAATACTCTCTATTGTTTTTTTTGTCGTTGTTGTTGTACTCAATTTCATTTATTTCTGCTTTGATCTTTGTTATTTCATTCCTTCTACTTGTTTTGGGAGTAGTTTACTATTCTTTTTCTAGTTTCCCCGGCTGTGTAGTTAGGTCATTCATTTTAGCTCTTTCTTTTTTAATGTAAGCATTGAAGGCTATTAATTTTTTTCTCACTACTTCCTTCATTGCATCCCATAGGTTCTGATATGTTGTGTTGATGTTTTCACTCATCTTGAGATATTTATAGATTTTTCTCACTATTTTTTCTTCGACCCACTGATTATTTAAGAGGGTGTTATTTAATTGCCATATATTTGTGAATTTTCCTTTTTTCTGCCTTTTGCTCATTTACAACTTTATTCCATTATAATCAGAGAAAGCATTCTGTGTACTTTCAATCTTGTTGAATTTATGGAGATCTTCTTTGCGACCTAATATATGGTCTCTCCTGGGGTAAGATCCATCAGCACTTGAGAAGAATGTATATTCTGCTGTTTGGGGCTACAGTGTTCTGTATATGTCTATTAGGTTTAGTCCATTTATCATATTATTCAATTTCTCTGTTTCTTTATTGGCCCTCTGCCCAGATGTTTGATCCAATGCTAAGAGTGGTGTATTGAAGTCCCCAACTATTATTACAGAGAAATCTATTTCTCCCTTAAGCTTTGCCATGTTTGCCTCATGTCACTTGGGGCATCCTGATTAGGTGCAGGTACATTTATGATTGTTATTATTTCCTGGTGAATTGACCCTTTTATTAATATATAATGTCCTTCCTTGTCTCCAATAACAGTTTTGTTTTTAAAGTCTATTTTGTCTAATATAAGTATAGCTACTCCAGCTTTCTTTGGTTACTACATGCATGGAATATCATTTTCCAGCCTTTAACTTTCAATCTATTAGTGTCCTTGGGTCCAAGGTGAGTCTCTTGTAGACAGAATATAGATGGCTCATATTTTCTTATCCATTCCACCAGTCTGTATCTTTTGATTGGGGAATTTAATCCATTAACATTCAATATTACTACTGTAAATGTAGGTCTTATTTCACCCATTTTGACCATTGGATTTTATCTGTTATATTTTATTTTCACCACTCTTTTTACACTTTTAGTTACTTTTGTGGATATAATCTTCATTTCTAGACCCTCTTCCAAGCCTCTCTCTCCTGCCTTTTCTTTTCAGACTGTAGCACTCCCTTTATTATTCCCCACAAAGCCAGACTCTTGGTTACAAACTCTCTCAGTTTCTGTTTATCTGTGAATAGTCTAAACTCATCCTCATTTTTGAAAGACCATCTTCCTGGATATAAGATTCTTGGTTGGCAGTTTTTCTCTTGCAGTATCTTAAATAGATCATACTGCTTCTTTCTTGCCTCTATGGTTTCTTATGAGAAATTGGAACTTAATCTTATTTGGTATCCTTTGTATGTGAGGCATCACTTTTCTCTTGCTGCTCTCAGAATTCTTTGTCTTGGGTATTTGACATTCTAATTAGTATGTCTTGGGGTTAGTCTATTTGGATTTATTCAGAAGGGAGTATTTTGTTCTTCTTGGACATGGATATCTATGTCTTTCAAGAAGGTTGGGAAATTTTATACCATTATTTCTTCAAATATTTCTTCTGCCCCTTTTCCCTTCTCTTCCCCTCATGGGACACCCATAACATATATGTTTGCACATCTCTTGCCATCATTTGTTTCCCTGAGATGCTGTTCAATATGTTCCATTCTTTTCTTCATCTGTTAATTTGTGTGTTCACTTTTGGATACCATATCTTCAAGCTCACTGATAGTTTCTTCTGCTTCCTCAAATCTGCTGTTATATGCCTCCAGTGTATTTTTACTTTCATTATTGTGCCTTTCATTCCCATATGATCTGCTATTTTTCTACGTATGCTTTAAAATTCTTCTTTGTGCTCACCCAGGTTTTCTTAATATCTGTAATCTCTTTAGCCATCTCACTGAATTTATTAAGGAAACTTGTTTGAACATCTATGATTAGTTGTCTCAACTCCTTTATGCCATCTGGAGGCTTATCTTGTTCCTTTGACTGGGCCATATCTTCCTGCTTCTTTGTATCAATTGTAATCTTTTTTTGGTGTCTTGGCATCTAAGTTACTAGATGTATTTATTCTAGATGCAGTTTCTCTCTTTAGTTTAGAGCTTTATTTCCCTTTCTCCCTTGCTAGTTGTGCAGTTGGAGCCAAGCATGTAGTTGGTACTGTAAACTTTGGAGGCAGAATCTACCCACATTGCCCCAGGAACCGATAAAACCTCTCCCATCTTTCTCCTCTGCCAGGGGTAGGGAGAGAGCTGCAGCCATATGTAATAATCCAAGTTGTGCAGGCCACGATCATCTGTAGTTATCCAGAGATACTGATGAATCTTCATGCCCTTTCCTCCCCAGTGGAGCTGCAGGTGTGGACAGAAATCTATACTATGTGGGTCCAAAAGGACCAGTTTCCCACATAGACTGATGTATTACTGGTACCCCTTCTCCCCTACCAGTGGTGGAAATGGACCCTCCAGAGTGCCCAACTCATCCATGTGGGCTGAATGTACCTGCATTTTCCTTGATGTTCCAGAATGTACCTGCATTTTCCTTGATGTTCCAGAATGTATCTGCCCTTTAGGGGATGGGATGGAACCTCAGCCCCCCAACAGTTCATTCTCTGTATGCCAAAAGTACCTTCCATTGCCCAGAGAGGCTGAGAAAACATCAGACCCCTCTTATCCTATTAGGGGCTATGGGTTGATCCACAGGCACCCATCATTTCAGTCCCTGTAGGCTGAAAGTGTGTGCTGTGCCCTGAGAGCCTGAGGAAAGAAACCCTGGTCCCCTCCTATCCTTTGGGGGACAGAGATGAAGCTACAGGTGTCTGAGTATCCAATTCTGTGTGGGGCAAAATCACCTGCAGTTGCTCAGAGAGTCTGAGGTGACACAGCTCCACTCCTATCCTATTGGGGGCTGGGCTTGGAGCCACAGCTGTCCAAGTATCTAGTCTGTGTGGGATGAAAACAGTTGTAGTTGCCAAGAGAGGCTGAGGAAACATGAGACCCATCTTATCCTATTGGGGAGGAAGTGGGGAAGGAATCGAAGAGCTCAACAAATCAATCTGTGCAGGCCAAAAGCACCTGCAGTTACCCAGAGAAACTGAGGAAAGACAGCTCCCCCTCTATCCTATTGGGGGGGGACTATTCAGTCTGTGCTGGGTGAATGAACCGGCAGTTACCTTGGGAGGTTGGTGCAGTCTCCCCAGCTGCTCCCTGCTGGAAGTGGTGCTGGGGCTTAGGCAGGAGCTGAAATCCAATCTGGGTGGAAAGAAGCCTCTCTTCCCCTCATGCCAGAGTCAAAGTTAAAATGGTGGGTATCTGCCTCTTTCCAACTTAGGTTCAAACTTTAGCTATTCTTAGGATTATATTTTAGCTTGCCAAATTTACTAATCAGTAGCTGAAGTCAGTGCCCAACTATCTCCTCCTCCCCCATTTTTGAGAAATGGAGCTTCCAACTCCAGTCATGGAATAGCTCGTGAGGTGGTTTGAGCCACCAGTAGAAGATGGGTGTTGGTCTCCACAGCATAGAGTGCTCTACTCACAAATACTCACTGCAGATGGGCAGTCTCCATCCATTCTTTCATGGATGTTGCAAGATGCTTTTCTGGTCGCCTGGGGCCCCCAAACAGGTTTAGATAGCTCTGTTTAGTTTACTAACTGCCCTGTAGGATGAGCTGACTCTTGCAGTGCTTTATTCAGCCGCCATATTGCTGCCATCCCCTGTATCATTATTTTTTATCCATTTGCATTTTAGTACATGTAGGAAATAAGATGTGGAGATATATACCAGAAAAATACAATACAATAGTACTGGCATTTATAATTACCCATAATTTTATCTTTACTGGAGGTTTTATTTTTCATGCTGCTTTGATCTACTGTATAGTATCCTTTCCTTTCATTCTGAAGACCTCCCTATAGACTTGCTTATAGGGCAGTCTATTGGTGAAAAACTTCTCAGTTTTTGCTACCTAGGAATATCTTAATCTCTCCTTTATATTGTTGAAAGAAAAGTTAATTATACATAAATTTTTTTGGTTGGCAGTTGTTTTCTTTCATCATTTTAAAAATTTCAACCCACTGCCTTCCTGCCGTCATGGTTTTTGTGAGAAATTGGCATTTAATCTAATTGGAACTCCCTTGTATATAACACATTGCTTTTCTCTTAAAGATTTCAAAACTCTCACACTTTCCTTGCATTCAACAGTGTGACCACCATGTATCTTGGCAAATTGCTCTTTAAGTTTATCTTTTTGGTATTTTTCGACTTCTAGGATGTGCATAATCATGACCTTTACCATGTTTGTGAAATTTTCTGTAATTTCTTTGAATATTCCTTTATTCTTTCTTTCCTTCTTCTCCTTCTGGGAATCCCATAATGAGTATATTTATGCTTGATAGTGTTTCCTGTCCACCCCCCAGGTCTCTTAGGCAATTAAAAAAATTTCCAACACATTTTTTTCCTTTCTGCTTCTGAGCCTTATGTTTTAATTATGTTTTCTTCAATTTTACTGATTCTTTCTTCTACCTGCTCCAGTCCGCACTGAAACCCTTGGGAATTTTCCATTTCAGTTATTGTGAACTTCAAATCCAGTTGTTCTGTTTAGTTCCTTTGTTAAAATTTCTATCTCTTCATTGAGATTCTCATATTGTTTATTTTTGTTTTCCTGATATCCTTTAATTCTTTCTCTGTATTTTCCCATACCTCCTTGAGCATGTGAAGATCATTTTTTAAGCCTTTGTCCAGTATGTCCCCAATCTAGTTTCCTTCACAGATGTTTTTGGATTTTTATCCTCTTCCATTGGATGTGACATCATTTTCTGTTTCTTTGCTTGCCTTGTAATCTTTTGTTGCACACTGCATTAACTCTAGGGTTTACTCCTTGAGATTCTGTTTCCTGAGTTTGTATCCAGTTAGTAATGTGACAGAGATTTTCTTGAGTGCCAGGAGCTAATATGGCAAATATTATGGGGACCTTGTTTTTGGATTGGGTAGTTTTGGAGGCCTGGTCTATTGCTATGGTTCCTGCAATGACCTTTGGGGCTTTGTTGGGTATGGTTGTGACTACCTCCAAACCTCTTTCTAGAAAAAACACTGTTCCTCTGGGGTCTTCTGAAAAATATTTTTTCTGTCATTCACTCACCATATTTTTTACATTTTTACAGATTGGTTATTTTACTTCCTTCAATATTAGCAGTGACGTTTTTGAGAGGACATGGAAGAAAATATTGCATTGTAGACTGCACACTATGAATCAGCAGGGACCTATGTTTCTGATTCACAATTTCATTGCTCAAGCTGGACAGTTTCACTCCTGAAACATTACTGATATAAACATTCTTTCCATATCTATTCTGTGATAATACTAGACATATTCTCTAAAAAACTTTCTTCCCAAGCACATAAAATTGGATTCGTTTATTTTTATTCATCTCAACTCAATTTTTTTCAAGTTCTTAATATCTTAAGGTTTTTGTACTGAACAATTTTTCCCATGGTTTAATTTACTTCAGACAATGTTCCCTTATCCATGACCCTCATCAATGATTTATGTTTGTAACTCCTTTAGTTGATACAGCTTTTGCTCACTTCACACTTCCTTTTTATTTGAAATCTCACAGAACCGAATAATTTTAGACATTCCAAATGCAGATGAAAATAATTTTCCTCCTCAAAAATTAAAGTTCCATGTAGCTACTATTCTATTTTGAGTATCATTAAGAATTAATAAGGATCTTTGCTGCTGTATGTTAGGGAGTAGGGGTCATTCTTGGTGCCACTGGATTTTGCTAAATTGCTAAGCTAGCAAAAAAAAAGGGCTTTACATGAATAATTGCTTTGTTTCTGGATGCTTTGGTGCTATGTCTTCTTATAAGACAAAGGTGTTATTACATATTGACTCACCTCTATGACCTCTTCTGTAATTCAGGAGGTCTTTTTAAGTTTTTTTCTGGTCTGGTTGACTATTGCTATTTTTTCCTTATTTAAACACTGACAAGAATTCTTATCCAGATCTTTTTCTTGGCCTTTTGACTTCAACCATGAGTCTGGTCATTGACTTCTGCCTCATGTTTGGATTCTTTATTTCTCACTTATTCCTGAATACTATGCAATGTTATCCCTGACCTACTACTCATTTAATTGTGTGGGATTCTTGTGTTTCCTGTACATCAATTAACTCTCACAAGTACTTAAACAATGCATTCAAGAAAGAAAAAAAAAGTACCAGTGTTGATTCATTTTGGTCCATAGACAAATTGGGCATTGTATTTGTGGCAATTTGAAGTTATTTTATGAATCCCCAAAAAAGAAAGATTATGTTTGTGGGCAGGTCCATTCCTGCAGGTGTGAAACCTTTTTTCAATTGGACTACCTCAATGAAGCATGACTCAGGTTTAGTCTCTGTCCTCTTGCCAGGTTCAATAAAAAATGGAGACACACCAGAAAACAGAGCTTTGCCAGTTTGATCCTGCCATGTGACAGAAAGGAGAGGCTTAAGCAGCTGAGGCCCCAGGGAGAGATGAGCCATTTGCCTGATAGCTTGCAGCTGAAATCAGGAAGAAAGTGGAGAAGCCAAGCCAGAGAAAAGAGGCCCAGTATGAGACAAGCCCTATGCCTGGCTGCCCTCAGCTGGACTCCTGGAGATAGTACTGCTGAGGAAGGAAGGCAGAGATCACCTACCATCTTGCTTCTACGTATAGCAGCTGACTTGGTTGAGAAAGTACCTTTTATGGTGCCTTGAGTTGGACTTTTCATGGTCTTGGAACTATAAGCTTTTACCCCAAATAAATAACCTTTATAAAAGCCAACATGTTTCTGATACTTTGCATTGGTAGCCCTTTGGCAAACTAAAACAATGTCAAAGTAGTATTCACTAATACCATTGATGATTTAAGATTTTCATGCAATTTAGTAGCAAGTATCTATGCAGTACTGCAGTGTACCTAACATATGACCTTACATAAGGAATTCTCTTTCACCAATAAATAAAGAAGATAAAAATACAACCATTGAACAGAAAAATCATGTAGAATGAGTGGTGTTCCTGTATATTCCCCCACACATGCATAGATATCCTCATCCTGAATATTTTCCATTCATATGGTAAATTTGTTCCAAGTGATAAACCTAGATTCTTATTATTATAGAGTTAACTGTATTGATATACACGGATACTCTTCTGTTCTCTTCTGAAACTCCTCTTTTTTGGTGTAATTGTTATATAAGATGTGTGCAAACATTTTATATTCTTGCTGATATTTTGTCAAAAGGGTGAATCCTTTATTGAATTGGTGTATTGAATTCTCCTATGAGTAATGTACTGCTATCAATTTCTTCCTTCATATTTTCAACTTTTGTTTCATATATTTTAGAGCTTTGCTGTATGTTTGTGTGTGTGTATATATATATATATATAATATATATATAAATGCTTATATATATTTTTTTAAAAAATACAACCATTGATTGTTCTATTATTTTTATACCCTTATGCTTTGCATATTATATTCTTAAGCTTTTTATATAATAAAATGACTTAAGGTGAAATGATAGGATTTTTATTGGAAATTATATTAAATATAAAAGGGGAGAGGATGTGGGTATAAATGAATGATAACTGAAAATGGATTGATGATAGTTGGAGACTGATGAAAGGCAACTAAAGATTCATTATACTAAATTGTCTACTTTCTAAGTTTTAATTTTCCCATAACAATTTTAGGGCACCTTACCATAGGTAAAAGTTCTTTGGTATATCATGGAAAATATGCACTATAGGACTTAAAGAATATGGAAAGATAGAGCAAACAGTGCTGATATAATCAGAGTAGAAATATTTCACCTGAACCTTAGAAAAAGGTTAGAGCTAGGCATAACAAATGAAGTGATGAAAAATTATATTTTAATTATATTCATGGATAGATGAATATAAACTAAATCTTGGCATTCAATATTGGATTATCAGAAAAAATACAGCTTTGGGAGAATTTCATAGAATAAGTAAAATTTCTCCCACTAGGTATATTTAAAGATTTTGAGGAGAACATCGGCCAAGGGAAAACATAATGTGTCTAAAAATTTTAGTCCAGATAAAGTGCTGCTGCAGTTCTCTTGGCATTTTGTAATTAGGACCCAACTCATTCTTTACTCCTTGGTTCAGTGAATTAAATGCAAATGATTGGGTTTAAAGGAGATATATTTCAAATGAGTAAAAAATTTGCAATATCAATTATTAGAAAAAGTATTCCAAGATGAATCCAAGTTTGAAGCTTAAGTAACAATAAAAAAGTTATAAATGCGGTAATAATAAAGCAGTTAGAAGTGGAAACATGTTTCTATACAAATATAATGAATTGTTTTTCAGACTATTTGTATTTATTCTTTCCATTAGATTTTTATATAAAAATATCACCTAGACAGATCATTTAAAAATATATGCTTTCATGTAATTATTGCCTGTCTATTTACAAATATTTACTAGAGAATATTTTAAATTAGAAAGTAAAGAACTCTGAAGTGCTGAGCTTGGCATATGAATGTTTATTTGTCATAGTTCTTCAGCTTGGCTTCAGACTGTTTAAAGTTGCCTCTTGGTGGTTTTTACTGTGAGTTGTTAGTTTTACTCAAAATAATATTTTTCCTGATTTTTTTTCAAATAATCTTTCCAAGATGATTATGCATTTAATAGATGGCTTAACCAATAAAATTCAGCATGTATTTTAAATCACTTATTAGGAGCTTATGCAGGTTAAACTAAAGCAATGATGATTATTAGGGTGCAATGCTGTCTAACTTTGCCTGTTAATCTATATTCATTTAAAAGATTATCTTTAAAAGGCTACAATATATCAGCTCCACAGTCTTCCCATTTGTCTCTGATGAACCATGCAGCTATTATCAATTTATCATAATGTATCTATAGCAGTTAGCTATTGCCACAACAGGACAAATCACCCAAAAATTTAGAGACTTAAAACAATAAACTTTTATTATTGTTTATGAGGGTCCAGGTGTGCTGGGAAATTATGCTGCCTTATTTTGACTCACTCATGGGTCTGTGGTCAGTCTCAAGACTGTTATGCAGGTGATTTGGGATTTCTTAGGCTACTGGCACCACTGGAATTATTCCACATGTCTTTTACATCTGTGCAGCCAGCTAGCCCAGGCATGTTCTCACGGTGATGCTGAGAATCACGTGATAGAATAACTACTCATACAAGAGGATTGGCAAATACAGGCAAATGCTTTCCAATTTGAGGACACATGAGTTCCATTGACCAAAAGTGTTTCACATGGCTATGCATAGAGTCAGTAGAGTAGGGCACTACTAAAGGTTTCACGGAGTCATGCAATATTGTGGCACCATATGAAATTTATCTATGCAGTATTTTATGTCTATCACTTATTTTCCATTCTATTAATATGATCTTAATTACATCATATCATGATTACCATTGTAAGTTCCTCGAATATTTTCTTCTCCAGATCTTTACATGAATTCACCCTGACACCAAATAATTATTCCTAAAAAATCAGATCTTTTGTGGCAGTACTCTGGAGAAATCATAGGCTGACTCTCAATAAGCAACAGGGGAATATGCAAAGATATTCCCTGATCTGGAAACAACATATTCATAAATCTTCAAATATTCTTTCTAAGGGTTTTCTGCTCTCACATCTTGCTTAGTGTTGCCTTTCAGCAACAGTTAAAAATATACTTTCTTGATCGAGTCTTCTCCTCTCTTCTCTATTAATTCCTATGAGTTGTTGGTGATGCAGCCTTATTTATAACTTCTCTGAACTTCTTTGCAGGACAATCCAGCCCACTGTAGTTCTTTCCTTCTGTAAACAACTTCTCAAGTAAATTTAACCATCCTTCATTTTGTATATTTTTAGCTACACACACAAATACTTAGACACATAGAAACATGCACACAGATGCACACATATAACTTGTGACTGCAGTGAAAGAATACATTCTCTAAGGATATGAAGTGATCATTTATTTCCTTCCTGCTTAATTTCTTCCTGTAAAAAATTGTGGCAAATTACCTTTCATATAACAGTAATTAAAATAAAATAGTGATACAAAATGAATTAGATTGGGTCAGGAGAGAAGTGTGGTCTTCAATGTTTCAAGGAAACTAGAAAGAGAAGAATACAATGCATGTAAGTGAGGAAGTGCAAGAATAAACTTAGAGCGGAGATAAAAATTGCAGTTTTTAGAAACATTAGATGCCTTTTCAAAATAGGATGCATGTTTCATGTAAGTTAGTTGTGAGAAGAAAGTTAACATGTTTTGTAACAGGGCTTGAAAATAATCTAAAAGAATTTGGCCTTTTTATTATGAGTATTTAGATATTGTCTCACAAAACAAGCCAAAAAAATAAATAAAAATAAAAGAATGGCCAAATATTTGTTCATTTTTTTTTCTCTGAATAAATTATGTTTCCTGATTCTAAGTTATATAATTATGTATGCTATTTCATTGAATTTTATCATTTGATTAATAGTTTGTTTATTTTAGAAAAGAAAGGAAACATCATACTTTTCTCATCTTGAAACCTTATCCAAGGCAAAGTAAACAGAATATAATTTGAGAAGACAAAATTCTTAGACAATTCCAAGAATGAGCTGCTTCATGCAAAAGATCTGTTTATTACATTTTAAATGTAGAATTATGTGTATTCATTATTTTTTAACATAAAACATTTCTTAATACAAAGACCTATTTGTAGAAACAAAAAATTCAAAGGAATGATTGGTTTCCTTTATTTTTGAAACTACCTTTAAATAATAAAGGTATGGTTTAATGGTACTGCTTTTCAACAGAGATTTATTTTCAAAGAGAATGAATCTCATGTGTTTTGGTTTGCCACATCTTTCATTGAGAAAGTAAAGATGTTCTGATTTCATTGGCAATATTCACATTAGGATATTCAGTTTACTGTCAAGCCAAATTGTCAACCCCTGACATGATGAATTACTTTGACAACAACTATGGTGGCCTTGGTGGCTTTGTGGCCTCTGGTTTGGCTACGGTTTCAGCTGTGGCCTCAGTAGCTATGGCGGAGATGTCCGTGCCTCGTGCTATCAATCTATGGAAGACACTGGTCTTCTTGTTTCTACTGAGAAACTTGCTGATGTCAAAAGACCTTGGAAGACGCATGCTGGCATAAGTTAACTCTACTTTCATGTTCTTCAATTTCATAGGTCTTGGGATTTACAATTAAATGTTGAAATATGTGTTTTGTTCTTGACAATTATGAAAGGAAACAAGATGCGTTAGAGGTATGATAAATTATGTTCAGGCAGGAGCAATGCAAATTATTCTCTATAATTATGGTATATTATAACTTCCTAATCAATAATTGCACCATAAAATTTTTTTTTAAATCCTTGGGATGATATTATAAAGTCTTCCACAATCCAACACCGAGACACTGTGAAAGTATACTTTGACAATTGTTAAAAAAAAAAGAATTGTTATAAAGACACAGTAAGCATATACAAAATTTTACTAAATGCAATAAGCAAAGAATCAAGTTAATGACAAACCCAGTAAAAAATATAATATGAGAAACTGAGATATTTATTGCTAGTGAAAAAAAGGAAACTTGACCTAAGTTAGACACAAAATTGATTTAGTTACAACTGTGCAATTACCAATAATCTTTATGGTTTTCTCCTCTCAGAAAAAAAAAACAAAAAACTTCATAATACTTAATCAGCTTTACTGTGGGAAAATTCTGGCCCTGAAACTATTGTGCATTTAAGTTTTATTTACCTAAAGAATCACATGACCCTCAGGTGAGCTTATTTAGAAAATGTCCTTAGCGTGATCATAAAAGGTAATATATAGACTTCCAGATTCACCTTTGACATGTAAAGAGCTTGGTAGTCATGACTATTGTACTTAAAGGAAGGAGAAAATTGCACACACTGAAAATGAACAACTTATCTAAGATACATCAGGAAATTGAGGTCACTGAGTAAACCACTATCCCCAAACTAGAGAGATAAGCACATCCTGAAAGATGGACCTTCTAAAATCTGCTTATTTGGAGCAGAAGCTGTTGGAGTCATAAATTGGTAAGAACACTCAAATTGCAATTGGATTAAATTTTAGAGGCTGCCTGTGGACAAACATATGAGTAAGAAACTACTAGGAACTACAGTTTTGGGTGAAAGCACACACTTCCTTAGGCTTTCCATCTAAGAATTTCACCAGATTCTCCAGGTGCAGAAACAAGAAACATCTCCTCTGGGCCCTGAAAGTACCAGGGGAAGAGAATAACCATTGTGAAATATTCCCAGAGCCTTTCCAAGAAAAAAAATGGGAAAAAAATGGTGGTGGTGGGAACATTGTCAGAGCACAATCCTAAAACTTCATCCTAGCTGGGATAAAGGAAATTCTCCCTATTCTAGTTCCCTCTAGCATTCTTGACTCACCCTTAGGGAACAACAACAACAACAACAAAAAGAGAAAACAAGGGTCAAGACTACAAGGAAATTGATGGAGAATGATGCAATCAGGAAAGGAAGGGGAAGGTAGAGAGAGAGGAAAAAAAGCTTTATATCTGTAGAAACACGTGAATGTTACAACTCTGAGACCATACTCCCATTAAAAGACCCATATTTAATCAGAAGAGTGTAGCATGTTCCTCTTTCCTACATTTGACCACTGAACTAACAGGGTTCCAATAAAATAAATTGGATTAAAGTTTCAAAAGTCATAAGACACAGACTCTCTCTGAAGAAGAGAACATAGTGATGACAAAACTCAAGAGAAGAGACAAAAAAAGGACTCTAGAGAATTCTGAAGCCTCTGGCACCTATGACTAGCAAACATAAAAATCTCAAACCTCAACCAGATTAGAGTAAATCCTCACACTAAACACCTATTGACCTGAATTCTTATTACTCAATACATCATGTCTAACTCTTAACAAAAATTACAATGAAAAGGCAAAAAAAAAAAAAAAAAAGTTATCATCTGACCCAGAATCATATATGACATAGATGGTGGAAATAACAGCCAAGGAATTTTATATTAGTAGTAGTAGTATGTTAAGGGTGCTAATGGAAAGAGTAGACAATATGAAAAAACAGTAAAGTGATGGAAGCAGAGAGATAGAAATTAAGACAGAATCAAAAGGAAATGCTAGAAAGAAGATCACAGCAACAGAAATAAAGAATACTTTTAAGAACTCATAAGAAGACTCAGCACAACCGAGGAAAAAACCAGTGAGCATGAAGATAGTTCAATGGAATCAACTGAAAATGAAATGTAAAGAGCAAAAAAAAAAAAAAAAAGAAAAGAAAAAGCTTCCAAGAAATGTGGAGCAATATTAAAATTTGTAACATAAGAGTAATTATAATACCAGAATGAGAAGAAAGAGAAAAAAATGATTTTAAATGAAAGTAATATCAAGTAATAATGTTGGAAATCACAGTTACAAGTAGTTCAACGAACATCAACCAGAATAAAACAAACAAACACACAAACAACAAATAAAACCATACTTTATCATATCATGCTCAAGCTTCTAAAAACCAAACACAGAGAAAAATCTCTTTTAAAAAAAACATGCTCTCTGTAGACAAAGAATTGTAAAAATTACAAGTCAACTTGTCATGAAGGGAGTGAGGGAAAATATTAAAATGTTGAAAGAAAAACCCACAAGCTAGAACGCTATCTCAACAAAATTATCCTTCAAAAGTGAAAGTGTAAATAATATCTTAGGCCAACAAACACTGGGAACTCATCACCAGCAGGCCTGCACTATAACAAGTATTAAAAAAAGTTATTCGGGCTTAAGGAAAAATGTTATAAAAACTTGGATTTGTGAAAAGAAATGAGAGGGTAAAGAAAAAAATCTTTAATTTCCTTAACCATAATTGATCTAAAAGATAACTATGCATATACAGCAATAATAAAAAACTGTTTTGGTTAAAAATGGCATATGAATAACTGATATGTCACAAAGGACAGAAGGGATGATTTGGGAATACTCTGTTATTAAGTATATTTAATACATAGGAAATGGTATCATTCTATTTGAAGGTGGTCTTAGATTAGTTCCAAATGTTTACTGTAAATTTGAGGAGAAACACTAACTTTTTAAAAGAAGTATAATTGTTATGTTTTTTAATAACCAAATGCTTACACTGAAGAATTCTACCAAACATTTAAGGATGACATAGTACCGATTCTCCACAATAATTTTCAGGAATCAGAAGTTGAAAGAACACTCTATTTCTACAACAATATTCTAGTAACAAAATCAGATAAAGACATTACTAGCAAAGAAAATTACAGAGCAGTATCTCTCATGTAGTTTTCAAAAATCACCAACAAAATATTAGCAAATCAATATGACAATCTATGAAAACAATTATACAATCAAGTTAGATTTATTTCAGGTATGCAAGCCTGGTTCAACATTCAAAAATCAATCAATTTAATCCACCATATAAACAGGCTAAAAAAGAAATATCATATGATCATATCAACACATGCAGAAAAAGCATTTCAAAATCTGAGAGCTATTTATGTTAAAAAAAAATCTCAAACTAAGAATAGAAGCAGCTGGGCACTCGCCTCCCAAATAAGAGGTCCCAGGTACAGTTCCTGGCACCTCCTAAAGAAGATGGGCAAGACAGTGGCCTGACGTGATGGGCTGGTGTGGCGAGGTGATGCAACAAGATGATGCAGTGAAATGACACAGCAAGATCACACAATGAAGAGGCACAGTGAGGAAACACAATGAGAGACACAACAATCAGGGAGCGGGGGTGGCTCAAGTGATTGGGTGCCTCCCTCACACATGGGAGATCCTAGATTCAGTTGCCGGGGCCTTCTAAAAAAAAGATGAACAGAGAGTAGACAGTGAGTGCAAACAACTAGGGGAGGGGAGAAATAAATAAATAAAATAAATCTTAAAAAAAAAAAGAATAGAGGGGAACTTTCTCAACGTGATAAATAACAGCTAAAAATCTACAGCTAAAATTTGAGAAACTAGACACTTTAACCCTAAGATTGGGAACAGAACAAGGATGTTCTCTCTTATTATTTGTATTTATCTGAATGTCCTAGTTAGTGCAATAAGACAAGGAAAGGAAATAGGAGGTATATGAGTTAGAAAGGAAGGGAGTATAAGTCTGTCTTTATTCACAGAAGATATGATCGTCTATGTATGAAACCTCAAAGAATCTACAGAAGAAATTCTTGAGACCAACAAGCCTGTATAATAAGTTCCCAGGATACAAGTTTCATATACAAAAGTCATTTACTTTCCTATATAGCAGCAATGAGCAATTGGCATCTACAATAAAAAAGGAATATCATATTGAATTGCATGCACAAAGATGAAACAGTAGGCTAAAATGTAACAAAATATGTATATGATTTTTAATAAGGAAAACTATAAAACTCTAAAGAAAAAAATTCAAAAAAGAACTAAATAAATGGAAATATATCCCATATTCATTTTTGGAAGGTGTCAATTATCCTGAAATTGATCTATAGATTCAAAGCAATCCCAGTAAAATTCCCAGCAAGTGATTTTGCATATATCAACAAACACATTCTAAAGTTTATATAAAAAAGCCTAAGTAGACATGATGTAAAAATGCAATGTGATATCATAGATAAGATTCCAGAACATAAAGGAACATAAAAATTTTAGGTAAATAATAAGGAAATTTACTTAATGATTGGATACATAATGATAGATAAATGATAGATAGATCGATCGATAGATAGATGATAGATTAGATGGATAGATTGATTGATGGATAGATAGATGAGATTCATTAATTGTGACAAACTTATCACACTAATTCACATAAAATGTTATAGTGGGGTGAATTCTGCCTCCACAAAATTCATGTCTTCCTGGAACCTCAGAATGTGACCTTCTTTGAAATAAGGGTTTTTGCAGATGTAATTATGTGAGGATTTTGTGATGAGATCATTTTGGATTTAAGTGGGCCCTGAATCCAATGACTGGCATATTACAAAGGACAGATTTAAGACACAGAGACACACAGAGAGATGCTGTGTGAAGACAGCGGCAGAGAGTGGAGGACAGCCCAAAGCCAAGGAATACCAGAGGTTGCCAGCAGCCATCAGAAGCTGGGAAAAAGGCACGGAAAGAATTCTCCTCAGAGCCTCCAGAAGAAATCAACCCTGCCACCACCTTGAATTCTGTTGTTTTAAAGCACCCAGTTGGTGGTAATTTAATAGGGCAGCCCTAACACAAATACAGACATTATTAATAAAAGAAAGTTAGTGTAGGGGTATATGGAAAGTTTCTGTACTAACTTTGTACCTTTTCCATAAATTTAAAAGTATAAACTATTGTAAAATTTAAAAAGTTTATTATCTTTTTGCCTATTTCCACATACTGAATACATTTTTCTAAAAGTACCCTTTCAATTTCGTTTCATGTTTTAATGTTTTGTTAATCTACACAATGCTGGAAGAAAAACCCTCCTATTCCCACATATTTGCCTTTCCCTGTCCTCCCTCCATCTGGAATTGCCATTTTCCCTTTCTTTTCCATTTTCCCTTCTAAACTCTTATCCAGCTAATTGAAGTTTTGCTCAAGTGTTACATTTCCTTTAGTCTTCCCTTATCACCCAAGATTGAATTAATTACTTTCTTCTATTTGAGTCCATTGAAATTTTTTTCTTACCCTTTTCAAGGGCACTCATTACAGTTCTTTCCAGTGGACTTGGTTTTATTCATATCATCCAGTCATTAAATTATAAGCAACTATAAGAGGAGGAGTTTTGCTCTTTCATCTTATGTAATTGATAGCATTTTTCTTACAGAGTTATTTATGTGGGAATATTTGAACTCCAATAAAATTACAGATTAGGTGCACATAATATTTGAAATTGAACTGTTGTAGAAAATTCAATTCAGATGATCAATATATTTATATTGGAAGTGATTATAGAATCTAATGCTCTCTTATTTAATTTCAAGATTTTAACTGAAACAATGAAAATTTTCCATTGTGCAAGGGATGATTTATGATTCCTTTAATTTATGTGCTCAGTGAGAGTTAAAATAGGGCAATTGCCCTAATAAATATCAAGTGAAAATATCTCTGATGTGTACGAAATCTTATTGTCTCTCTTGTTTGCTGAAAAATTATTTCTAAATTCAAGGTCATCAAAATCAGTTCTTCCTCAAAACATGCCCAAAGGAGCACAGAAACCTGTGGTGAGTTATTTCAGACAGGTCAATTCAGTTGTTATTCCTTTGGGGCATAAAATTGATCCCATGCTGAGTTTGGATACTTACATGAGTTCTTTCCACAGAAATTTTAGTTTTGAAAAATGTTTTAAGATAATTTTCACTGGAAATTGCCTTCGTTCAAATGCATTCTCCCTATCCATCTTGGTTACTAAACTACACATTTGGGGCATATTATTAAATTATTTTTCATTCCCCTAAGCCTACCTAAGCAAGCAAACAAATATAGTTAAAACTCCTAATAACTCAAAGAGACTTATTTCTCACATTCTCCATCAAATATGATATTATTTTTAGGTATTTCAAAGGGGTATGGAATAACTTACAGGGTGAAAAAGTAGTTTGGAATTGCTTGGATGGATCTCACTTACAGGATTAAAAAACAACAACAACAGTGTTCCATCTTCTGCTGAAATTCTTAGGCAGAAAACCTCCTGGAGAATTGGCAGTATCTTTGCTTACATATAAAATGGCTTGAGAACAGTCAAGTCCTTCCTCTTCTTGGATACCTCTGTGGGCTCTCCCATTAACCAGAGCAGGAATAAGTGACAAACTTTTTCTGTAAAAAAGTCAATATTAATTATTTTAGGCTTTCTAGCCAAATGGTTTTAGGCACAATTATGCAACTCTATTGCTATAGAAGGAAAGTGGTTACAGAGAATAAGTAAATGGATGAGTGTATCTGTGTTCCAATAAAACTTTATTTACAAAAGTAAGTGTTGTCAAGAGTTGGCCCATGGGCTATGGTTAATTTCTCACCTAGAGGATGAAATCAAATTCTTTAGTGGGCATATACATTTTTTGAAATGTGTGGTTTTTATTGTTTGTTTGTTTGTTTTTTGGTGTCATCTCAGACCAAATATCCACACATGTTTTATTGCAGTAGCCTCTCTCTTCTACATACACACTATTATTGTGGCTCTAACACACTGCACTTAAAGTACACTCAGCATGAAATGTCATTTTTCCTCATTTTCACCTGTTAATTTATTTTCCTATTCTTCCTGAAAGATCTAATGGGTGTGCAGTCATGCTTGTCATAAGTTTCCTGGCTTGACTATCTCAGATATGAATTTCATCTAAGGTGACAGACATCCCCGGTTTGCTTGAGTCTGACAGCTTTCTCAGTTACTTGTTTCATTCAATTCTAAAATTGGCACAGTCCTGGGCAAACAAAGTCAACTGGTCTTCCCGGCTTCTTCCACCTTTGGGTAGTTTAAATATTTATTTTGTGCTTCAACAACTAGGACAAATTTGAATTATAATATGTGTACTTTATTTTATATCTGATTTCCATAATATTAAATACTATAACAATAAGGTTAGCTATAATTCATCTTTTATTGTCCAAGAATATTATAAAGTTCCTAAACATTGCAGGGACTGTTTGTATGTATGCATATGTATGTGCCTGTGACCTTAGAATAAGCATGAGAGGAAGGAAGGAAGGAAGGAAGGAAGGAAGGAAGGAAGGAAGGAA
>JAKSZT010006889.1:144772-155251 GCA_026826555.1 Tolypeutes matacus | reverse complement strand
GATGGGAGGGAGGGAGGAAGGAAGGAAGGAAGAAAGGGAGAGAGAGGTAGGGAGGGAGGGAGGAAGAAATTCTAAAATGTAATATGAGATTTTTACAAAATTTGAATGACATAAAATGTTAAAAGCCATATTTATTATAAACAATTTTCTCTACTCTCATGAAATGAATTACAATTGTACTTAGTTTTGCAACTTCAATGACTTATAGGTTCTAAGAGGGGTCTTGGGTATTAAAATTACAGAAGTCACACATATTATTTGATTTGTTGAAAATAAGTGGCCAAAGAAATGGAATGAAATGGAAGAGTGTCTCAGGTTGTTTTTTTTACTAGAGGGCTACCTTATGTCTCAATGTCTGGTAGAGAGTTGACTTGGAACATTAAATCATGGCTGGCTTTGTAGAATCCATCAACTCTTTCCACAACTGGATTTGTGGAAAGCAAGCTCAGCAAGAAAATCAAGATAACAATTTAGGCTTCCTTAATTGGGTCTCTTTTAATCAAGAAAAGAATAGCTTAGTTTGATTTCTATAGTGGAACAACCTCGGTTTTGAATAGACTTGAAGCAAACCAAAGTTGTTTGCCATATCTTCTGCTAAGGAAGTATGACAGCCTCTGTGCAGATGTTGGTCCACTTATCTACAACCTCCAACTAGATGTACAACACCCAACATTATGAGTTATTATGGATTCGTGGCCTTCAGCCACAGTGGCCTGAAATCTGGTTCTGGCTGTGGTTGTGGAAGTCTCTGAGGCCTGGGCTAGGGATTTATCTCCAATTATAGAGCTCTTGGTTGTAGCTCTGGGTTCAAGCCATATTTCAAAAGGCTGTTGATATTTTTGGACCTTAGAAAGAAAGCTCAATGTCTAGATCCTTTATCCCAAAGGTTTTCTAATAATTTCTTCTTGTAGTCTATGAAAAGTCTTTATAACCCTGGTGGAACATTCCATAGGAAACAGGAATAGCAATAGTTGCAGTGGCTACAAGCTGGTGAATTCTCCAGTTGAAGTTAGAATTCATCTCAGAAACTCTAAATTACTAATATGTGGTCAATACATCCATTTTTGTAATAATTTTTCAATCAAGTTTTATTTCTGCCATCACAAACTCTTTTTAGTTTCCCTATTGGTTAAAAATATAGAATATATTCAACTGGGACAATAAATTTTTCTGTGATGTCCCCTTTTACTCCCTACTGCTTCTTTAGCCATGACTCTTTCAAGTAATTGAAGGAAGATATTTCAAGGAAAATTTGGATTTGCTTATTTATTGTTTTTTGTTTTGTTTTGTTTTGTTTTTGCTCAAAAAGATAAAAGATAAAAGTGCTAAACATTCCAAGTCTTTGTAATAGAAGTAATAGTGATTTTGACTCTCTCTTATAGGGATACCTTCAGTTACAAGCGATGATTGAGCCTTCTTTTTCTGTTTTTTTTTTTTTCTTTTCTTTTTAGTATTTTTTAGTGTGATTTAAGACGGCATGGCAAAAATGTGCCACCAGAATAATTCTGGTTTTGGTGCATTATCAGTAGATTGAGATAAACTTTCCCTAAGAAAAATTTCTTCCTCAGTGAACTAGTTTGAAATTTAAATTGTAGAAAATAGGACAGAAGCTCCTGAGTTTGAATGAAGACACATTATTCTTGGAATGCCAGAGAACTGAAGTTTGGCATTTTGAGCATGGACCTTTGAGAACTTCTGATTGAAATGCAAAACATCATTGTCTCTAAGAGTGACAAATATACTCTGATGTTGATGTAGATTTGTGTATATAATTGTCATATGAATGTGCGTTCTTTCATGCAATAACATAACTAATTGAACATACACATTTTGTGCTATGCTTTGTATGGATACAAAGATAAATCTGATGTCGACTTTACTGTATCCACTTCTCTGTTAGTTAAAGATAAATAGTAGAGGAGTACCTGTCCTCAAATAACTGCAAAATAGCAAAACAAAACAAAAACCCTGATATAATCAATAGTAGAAGAAAGTTGGGGAAAATTAGATTTAAATGGGATTGAAATGGATGTTCAAATGGAACTGGAGATTTTTTCTGAAAGCAAAATGATAATATTCATGGGTGATCACAAAATCTACCCAATCTCCCTAGCTTCAGGATTACCATCAGCCTAGTAGTCTTGGCATCTTCTTTTTGAGACATGCACGAGATTTCTTATCAGAAAAAATAAATACAATCTTACTTATTTTATTATTTAAAAGCATAGCCTCATGAGGCCCTTGAACAAGATAATGTAGAATCTGTACTCAAGTTGCATATGGTATAAACAGAAATAAAACCTAACAGCACTAATTGGGAAATATTGATTGATCCACCAATGCAAACCTAACTTTAATAAATATGAGTAACCCTTCTTACATAAAAAGAAAACAAACTACTGAAGTTTTTAAATGCATATTATTTGGTATAAATATTATATAGAGAGGGCCTGAGGCTTCGTCACACTTACCACTGAAGATGTCTATGTCTTTCAACATCAACCCTCAACTCTTTACACAATGAGCTACCTTGTGAGCCTGGGCTCTGGCTTCAGTGACTTTGGTGTCCAGGCCTGGTGTCATATCTGTAGATTGGCTGCCTCTGCAGACCAGGCTATGGCTATGAATCTATTTTTGGTAGTTTTGGACATATCTACTACCACCCAAAGGAAAATACTACAACTCTTATTCTTGGGAGAATGATCCAATAGCAAAATTCAAATTTTCAAGTGTTCATTCTATCAAATCTATGACCAGCTCTTAGAAGGAAAAGAAGATGAATTATAGGCTTTACAGGCTTGTTGGCATAGGATTTAGAGCCGTGTATGTAAAACTGTTCAATAGCAATTTGGACTTATTCTATAAATAGTGGGTATTGTAACAGAGCAATCATTTCTCCTTTCACTCTCAAAATAATATTTTCCCATCTGAAATTTCTTTGGTATAGTTTACATTGGTAACTATCACTGTAATCATTTTCCAATAAAGGTGTTTAATATGGCATCAAAATATGGTCTTAAATTTAGTGATTTATCTCAATAAGTTTCCCTGTTTTACAGAATTTAAAATGGAGGTAACAGTTTTCCTTCTTGAGGATACCATTTATTCCTATTATTATATCCATGAAAGCAAATATTATACACTAAGTTTGAGGGAGAAAGAGTGGTGGTCTTTCCAGGTTGCTATACTTATCTATTTTATTTTTTGTGAATCAGAATACAGATTTACAGTCACAAGTAACCTTATCATTAGCCATTCACTGAAGGCACTTATTAGACAATAAATATGGTTTATATAGATTTATTAATTCTTAATAAAAGTTCATATTGGTGCAAACTCCAATATATGCTGTATTAGTCAGCCAAAGGGGCGCTAATGCAATATAGCAGAGATTGATTGGTCTTCATAAAGGGTATTTATTTGGGGTAGAAGTCCACAGTTACCAGGCCGTAAAGCATAAGTTTCTTCCCTCACCAAAGTCCATTGTCACGTGTTGGAGCAAGACAGCTGGCAACCTTTGTCACGATTCAGGCTTCTTGGGTTCCTCTCTTCCCAGGGCTTCATTTCTCTCCAGGCTCAGTGCTTCTGTTTCCTCCACAAGGTCAGCTGTAGATGATGAGGCTCTCCAGGCTTGATTCTCTCCTCAAGGCCAGCTGTAAACTCTCGGTGAACGGCTTGTCTCTGACCTGGGCCTTCTCTCCAACATCAAAACAACATCAAAACTGCTACTCAAAACTGTTGCATCTCTGTTCTTTGTGATGCCTTTTATATTTTCTTCCCCCACCCACCAAGGGGTGGGCCTCAACACCCTAATCATAACTTAATCATGCCCATATTAACAGATTAGTTTACAAGCATGATCCAATTATATTTTTGGAATTCATATTTACATCAAATTGCCCAACGGCTACATTTGCCAATGATTTGGGGTGTTAAAATCCCTGGACTGATATTCTGGCTATAAATAATTTTGAATGTTACTGTTTTATTTGGCCACTTAACCTCCTATTACATCCACATCTTCTTAATTACTGAAGGAAAATGTATATCAAGGAGCTAAATGAGAACTTCACATTGAATTTTAAGCTTAGGAGTCTACCATCTATCACATAGTCCCTGCTATTTGTTCTCTTGTGACTGACTTGCCTCATGAGTACTTTGCATTTGAGGATGGCATAATCTGCTTATTATGTCAAACTTTTGGCAACTGGATTAGTTTCTCACAATTTAAACTTTACTATTTCCATTTTTTCATTGCTTTTAAATTAAATATGCCAGCAGAATCTTTTGTACCCAAACTTTGGTTTACTCCTCTTGTGAATCTATTGTAAGCCATAATTCCAAGAGACATTATATTGGAAATTAAATTGGAAATTGCACTAATAGGATGAGATGGGAAATTTTAGATATATCATAATTACTCTAAATAATAGCTTACTGAATAACAAAAACATGATGCTTCCTTTTTCATATTTGCACTTCTAGTGGCTAAGTAGTAGCATTTAATTGTGGGTTTAACTTGCATTTCCTGATAACTAATGATGTTGATCATTTTTTTTAATTCACATATTGGACATTTGTGTATCTTTTTTTCAGTGTGTTCTAGTCTTTCCGAGTGTTTTTCTTTTCATGCTTAAGTTGTAGGAGATCTTCACATGTTTTGGGTATATATACATTTTTTCACATCTGTAGCTTGCTGTTGTTCGTGTCCTTAAAAACATCTTTCTATAGACTTTAGACTTTTACTTTTTATGTTCAGGTTTATAATTAGTTTTGAATTAATTTTTTGCATATGGAATGAAGAAATTATTAAAGTTCATATTTTTTCTTGTTTCTTATGAATACTCCATTGTTTCAGCAATGGACTATTCAGCAATGACTGAAACTTTCTTCTTTACTTTGGAGTCTTTCTAGAAAAAATGTCTAATCCTAGACATCCTATTTTTCCATTGACTCTTTGTCTATCCTCATACCAATATCACACTCTTGATAACTCTAGATTAATAAGGCCTGAAACTAGTCAATGTAAGTCCTCCAACTTTACTCTTTTAAAAGAATGCATTGACTATTCTTGGTTCTATGAATTTCCTTAAAAATTGTAGAATCTTTCCTAAATATCTACACATTAGTGATAATTTGATTAGGATTTCGTGAAATATCATATGATTTGGGGGATATTCAGTTGCTTGTCAATACATAAATATGATGTATTTCTTCATTTTAATGGTCTTCATTAATTTCTTTTGGTATTACTTTGTAATTAACATGTAAAAATCCTGGCAGAAATTTTATAGTGATTATTCTAAAATTTATATGAAAATACAAGGGACAAAAATATCCATTGCAATTGTAAGGAAGGAGAAGAACTTTGGAGCACTTATACTGTCAATAACATATTATAAAACTACTTCAATTAAAACTGTGTGCAATTGGCACAAGGTTAAGTGAATAAGGTTAATTGGAGATAATAGAGTTCAGGTATAGATTCATGTACATAGCAGACCAGATGTTTTTAAAAAGTGCCATTATATTTCAAATTTCAAGAGACCAGATTAGTGATTCATGCAGGATCAATTGGATGCCTTTATA
The DNA here is from genome assembly GCA_026826555.1 of Tolypeutes matacus. NCBI lineage: Eukaryota > Metazoa > Chordata > Mammalia > Cingulata > Chlamyphoridae > Tolypeutes > Tolypeutes matacus. The sequence goes on along the minus strand of JAKSZT010006889.1, from coordinate 149,662 downwards.
TATTAAATATGAATTTTGATTTTGATCTTAAATCATATACACACATTAATTTGAGAAAAATCTTAGAACTAACTGTGAAAGGAAAATCATCCAGATTTTTGAATAAAACGATGACTTTGGAATACTTAAAAGATTTCTTCAACAGAACAAAAAAAACCTCACAAGTAAAAAGTGAAATATTGGTAGATTGGACTTCATTAAAATTAAAAATATTTGTTAACCTATAAAACAAGCTTAAGAGAGTAAAAAAGGCTACCATAAGCTGAGCAAAAAATGTTATACACACACACACACATATATCCAACAAAGGACTCATTTTGAAAATAAGAACTTTTAAAATCTATAAGAAAAGTCAGCTCAATTATGTGCAAAATACTGAAGCTCTCAATACAAATTACAATACAAACTTTCAAGAACGAAGGTATCCAAATTGCTAATAAGCATAAAATAATGCTCAGTGTTGTTTTTCATCAGGAAAATGTAAATTAAAACCACAATTAAATAACACACTTTCACTGCAATATCTAAAAATAAATAACAGACACTATCAAATACTTGAGAATATGCAACAATTGGAGCTCTTGTAAACTGCTAATGGAGGTGTAAAAACTATTTAGAATAATATTTGCTGTATTTAACTAAACATAACATGCTTATCCTACGACCTTTTTCAGTTCCACTCCTAAGTATACACCTAAGAGAAATAAGTACAGGTTATATCTAGTACTAAGATGTGGACAAGAATGTTCATAGCAGCTTCATTCATAATAGTGAAATACTGTATATAAATTAAAATGTTCAAAGATAGTAGAAGACATAATTAAATTGTGGAATATTCATAAAATTGAATAACAAAAGCAATTAAAAAAGAATAGTGATACATGCAAAAACATTGATGAGTTTTATTATTGATGTGAGACAAGAGTCAGATACAAATGGTATATACTGTGTGATTCGTTTATATGAAATTGAAAACCAGGTAAAGGTAATCCATGGTGATAATAGTGAAGATAATAGTTACTTCTTGAAGAAGTTATTAAGTTGGAAAGGATTTGAAAGAGTTTTCTGGTGTAGGAAATGTTTTATAGCATTTTTTTCTGAATAGTCATTACAAGGTTGTATCCATAGGCACAATTTATTGAGGTAAACATAATCTCAGTACACTACATTTTACATATTTTATAATTTAATTAAACAAACAAGCAACAATATAACATTGTTGCATTGTTGTGGTGTTGCCGTGGTAATGGGAAGAACATCAAAGAGGGGTTCCCTGAAGATTCTTCCTCTAAGCTTTTAAAAGTTGAATAAGTTATGCCAGGTAAAATGAGAAGTCATGATAAGAGGAAACTTTATTCCAGACACATTAAACACGCAAAACTTCTGTGAAGATCCAAGTTATGTTTCAAGATAATATTTTAAAAAGCAGGCAGACACACATAAACAAAACTTGGGCATTTTGGTATTGCTTTGTAGGTATGCTTCTGATATATACATACATACACATGCACGCACATGCAAGATTTTGGAAAATGACGTTTGGGGAGGAATTTAAGTGTTAGGAATTATTTTTCACCAAGAATGTATGTCTATAGACAATTCTCTATTAAAATTTAAGTAAATGATATGTATTCAGCAGAGATCATTCAGTTATTAATACAGACATAAAAGAAGATTGTGGGATGCAAGATCATTTATATTTCTAGTATTCATCTTAGTATCCATACAATATGGTATATTTCAGTACAGAAATCAGTACCCTTTTATTTGTATCTCATTTGGTTGAAAGCTCTTGAAAATTAAATCTATTTTATTTTCTATTATATTAATTCCGTCTGGGTCAGGGTAAGTACTATTGTCTTGATTTGTGGGTAATATGCATAAAACCAGAATATTGATATAGCTCAACAGATTCCAAAATGAACTTGTAGAATGAAACAATGACACAAAATATTTTGCGAATTTTTTAATAACCATAATTATCTTGATGTTTTGTGCTGATTTCTTCCCAAAAGAATTTGAAATATGTCCCAGCTAATTAAGTAGCAAGTTCTCAAGAATGAAATATGTGGATATTGGGGTGTGGAATATACATCATCCCACTGGAATTATGTACAAACCTTTAATAAATATTTCTTTAAACTGCTCAACTTTGGTGATGATGAGTTTAGAAATAGTTTCCAAATTAAAAAAAAAAAAATCCTACTCATTAAATACATTCGTAGGCTATTCTCTAGGGAAAATCACGTTAACTTAACAATGTTTATGTTTTTGTTTCTCTCCCCAATTCCTACGTAGGATAAGAAATGCATTTATTTCTTTATGGCAAGCTATCACAGCCCTTGATCTGAGAAAGCAGTGTTAAATTGCCAAACGTCCTCAAGACCTATGAGAGGTCATCATTGAAAAGAATTACTGACATTTATTTAACTGGAGCTCCATCTATTTTGACTAGGTTTGAATATAGGGTACACAAAACACCTCTTTTTCTCTCTCTCTCTTGTTCTCTCTCTCATTTCTGTCTCTCTCCCTTTCACTTTGGAAATGTCTAAAGGATGGCATCAAGATTTTAAAGATTGTCTTTGTTAAAAATTAAGAAAAAAAGTGCCACGAGATAAACTTGCTGAGAGAGACTCAGCAAGGTTAATTCCATTTTACTCTCAAACAGCACAGAAGACAAGTAAAATTCTATTGTATCTCAACAATTTTAAGTATTTAAAATGTAAGTGAATATAATTTTGCACTGATTTAAGAGCAAAATTAGTGCACTGCTTGCTTCAAATGATAAAGGAAATGATCAAGACAGAGCCAAATGTCACAAGGAGTGCCATGTAGATGATATTGTCAAAGAACCCCTTGACTGGACTGTAGAGATGTTCTGAAGTTTAAACGAGGCAGAGTTTATGTCAGAGCAGATGTTGATGTTGCAAATAATATATCTCATTATACACACAATTTAAACAGCAGAATCCTGATTGAGTTAAAAAAAAAAAAAAGAATATTTTACAGTTTTACTGAGATGACAGGTAACACTCTACTTATATAAAAAAACAAAAAAACCAATAATATTTGTTATGCAATTTCTTCTGAGGAATGAAAATGAGGTAAGGCTGAAAGATTAACAACACCCATTATTTACATTATAAAAGCTTTTGCACAGGTGCTGAAATTCATAGTCGGGAAACACCTTCTATAAAAAACCAAATCTTTAATGCCCAAGGACCATGAGCTAATACAGCAACTACTATGGAGGCCTGGGCTATGGCTATAGATGATTTGGTGGCTTCATCCATAACTCTGGATGTGGCTGGCTGTGGCAACTTCCACAGTTGTGGCTGTGGAAGTTATGGCTATGGCTACTGCCACCCATCTTATTATAGGAGACATGTATTCTCCAGCTTCTATTGAAATTCTTCCTTGAGAACCTGATATCTGGTGCATGAGTAGACTTGCTAAATCTGATTGCAATCATCAGACCAAAACTAGGCTGGCTCTATTTTCAAAATAATTAGGATCTAAGGCTTTCAGTACATTTTAAATTATACAATTTTGTCACTGTAATATCTCCTAATAAAATATAACTTTTGTTTAATTTATTTAACTCACATGTCTAAGTAACTAAGTATAAAGGCTATGCAACATTCAATGAGAAAATCAACATCCTTTCTTCTATATTAAATATTTATTTCATAAAAAGATTGATACAGTTAGATATAAAAAGTAATACATTTAGATTTAAATGAGTAATTTTAATTAGATAAAAGTTATAGAGGTAAATTCAACAATAAAAAGTCAACTCCAACATTTTGAACTATGCATTTATGTTAATAAACAAAAGGGATTTACATGTTTCATATTTCGTACAATTCTATTTATCAATGCAATCCAAAATGCATGAGCTGAAAGTAATAGAAAGAAGTACAGGAGATAGAATATATTTATCAATATGTTTAGTACATAATAGTACAATCATACAGTATTTGTCCTTTTATGTCTTGCTTGCTTCACTCAATGTCCTCCAGTTCATACATGTTGTTATATGTTGTCATATGCTTTATGACTTCATTTCTTCTATAGCTGCATAGTATTCCATCATGTGTATAGATAACAATTTGTTTATACATTCATCAGTTGATGGACACCTGTGTTGTTTCTGTCTTTTGACAATTATGAATAATGCTGTATTGAACATTGGTGTGCAGATGTCTGTTCGTGTCACTGCTCTCAGTTCTTCTGAGTATATACCTAGGAGTGGTAATGCCAGGTCACATGGCAAGTCTATATGCAGCTTCTTTAGGAATTGCCAAACAGTACTCCTCAGTGGCTCTACCATTCTACATTCACACCAACAGGGCGTAAGCTTCTTATCACTCCATATCCTCTCCAACACTTGTAGTTTTCCGAATTTTTAATAGTGGCTATTCTAATAGGTGTCAGATGATATCTCATTGTAGTTTTGATTAACATTTCCCTAATCACTAGTGAAGTTGAAGACTTTTTCATGTTTTTCTCCATTTGTATTTCTTTTTTAGACAAATGTCTATTAAAATATTTACCCATTTTGAATTGGGAAGTTTGTCCTTTGATTGTTCAGTTACAGTATCTCTTTATATATCATGGATATTAAACCCTTATTGGATATGTGATTGCCAAATATTTTCTCCCATTGATTCAGCTGCCTTTTCACCCTTTTTTACAAAGCCTTTTGTGATGCAAAACTGTTAATATTTAGGAGGTCCCATTTATCTATTTTTTCTTTTATTTCCCTGCCTTGTTTTAGGTGGCAGAGAACTTGGCTAAATTGACTCCTGATGTTAGATGGGAAGCAGAAATTGAAAGTGACGTGTTTGAATATGTTGCTGAGGAGAATTCCAAACTAAATGTAGAATG
>JAKSZT010006889.1:112768-124772 GCA_026826555.1 Tolypeutes matacus | reverse complement strand
CAAGATTGTAAAGAATATATTTTAAATGCAGCAAAATGTTTCCTTTGATGTCTACGTAATTCTTTAAATAAATTTAATGTCTTTCCAAATATGATTTGTTTTCTGATTTATTCTGCCATCGTTTTTGCAAGAGAATCATTGTAAGATGGAAACTTCTGCATAGTTATTATCCCAAGAGCTTGATGTGCCTCTAAATACCAGTCATGATATCAGTACTTTGGAAAGAGGACTCAAATGTGTTGTGGCTCAGCCTCTCATACTCAGTACTTGACTGTTTTAATTGCCCAAAGCAATGAACCTTTTCTTCCATTTCAAAATGCTAAAATTATCCTTCTTTTTTATTTCGAATTTTGTTCCTCCACATATTTCTTACGCCATTTAAAACTGAGCCTCCTTATGTACATAATTATTGCTTCCCCATCACATAATTTTTGTTTCTTCTCTTTTACTTACAAACAAAAGTGTTCCAAGCCAAGCTGAGGTCTAGTCACTGCACAGGATGATTATATCGGTTTCCTCAGAGCACATAGTAACATATTCATATTTTTAGGGTGCTTCTCTGAGTGTTCTGGGATGTCTGCTTTCTGGTTGCTTTTTAATAGTACCAGCACAAGTCTTTATGAATTGCTTGATGTCATTCATAAAGACCCATATCAGTCCAAATGGGTCATAAGAAGTAATGTGACAGTCCTGAGAATCTGTCATTTAGTCAAACTCTTTATTATAGACCTTTTTACTTTTGAAGTCTACCTCATGTATTCATTCATACATCCATTCATTCAATATCCAGTTCCTAACATGTGACAGAAATGCTGCTGTGTTAAGAGAGAGCATTTTATAAGTGGATATTTGAGACCATTTCCATTTTCATGTTAGTAAATTCTATTAGGTTTCCCACGTTAAAAAAAAAAAAAAAAAAAAAAAAACTCTGATATTTGTGTAATTTTAGAATTTGAAAATGGAATATTCTAACCTGTTTTTAAAAATTTCCTAAAGAAAAGTTTTTATGGGCTTCATACTTTTGTATTAAAATGTAAATGTGTATATACGTTCACAAAACCTTTCAATTAATTTGTAAAAATGAACTGTTGACATCAAGGAAGATATATATTTATTAGTCATACTTCAAAAAAATTTGTACAATTGGTAGTGGAATTTAAAATTGTTATAATGGAGCCAGCTGTAGCTCAGTGGTTGAGTGCCTGGTTTGCATGTATGAGGTCCTGGGTTCAGTCCCCTGTACCTCCTAAAAAAAAAGGTATCTTTGTTTGGCAAATATAGCGAACAATGTATATTTTCTAACAATTAAAATTAACTCATATATGGGAATTCTCTTTATTTTGATGTAACATATATGTAATCTAAAGCTTCTTTTAAAATAAAGAAAAAATTAACTCAATTTAGAACCAGAAATTCAAATCTATCTATTGCAAATTCTTAAACATTTTCTAAAATATTAAAGATAATCAATCATATTTGGGTCCTTATCCATAAAGAAAATAAAAATATACTCAATGTGTTTTATATTATTTATTAGTATTTTATACATATAACAAATTTATAAATAATTTGATATATTCAAATCAGAGGTACAGATTAAAAATTGTATGGATGTGGTTTTCTTACCTAAAAGGTTTGAAGATTGTTGCTCTTGACCAAGGATTCTGAACGTGTTGTTTGGGGAACACTGCAGGATTCCAATACACTTTCAAGGAGTCCATAAGATCAAAACTATTTTCATATTATATTTGCCTTTTTCATTCTCAGATTCTCAAGAATGTAAAGTGTTTTCCATATGCACCATGATGTATGCTATCTCAACACATTGAATGCAGAAGCAGATTTGAGAATTCAGCTGTCTTATATTAAGTTAGACATTAAAGTGGCTGTCAAAAATATCACACAATTCCAGCATTTTATAAAATGATTATTTTTCTTAAAATTATGTTATTTATGTTAACATGTAATAGGATTATTACTGTCATATTGAAGAGAATTAATACATGTTTTAAAAATAATGTTCTAATTTCTAAAACAGCTAAATACCAACAAATATAACACATTAACAATGGCTCTTTGAGATCCTCAATAATTTTTAAAACCAAAGATTTTAAGTATTTTACAATACTGCAAAATATTTTACAATACTATAAAAGAACAAGATTTATCCACCCTCACTACATCACTTCTCAAAAAAGCAAGTCTGAAAGAGTTTGGTTTAAGTCTTCAAAAACAGGAGTTACTTAATTTCAAAATAGCCATATGCTCTTTGATGTTCCATGTTTTGGCTTAAAAAAAGTACAATTAATATGATATGATGCATATTCTGGTAACAAAGAGGATTTGGAAAAAAAAAATGTGACAGAGTCATCAGTACTCCAAATAAAAGAACGCAACTTACTGATTCCTCTTAGAATTAATTTCCTACAGGGAATTAATTTCTCCATAAGAATTAAGAAATTCTATTAAATGAGAATTATATAAATCCCATGACTTTCCTTTTCTTATCTTGTATGTAGTCTTAACCCTATTCCTTGATCTTGCTGCTTAAAACATAAATGCCACCATGTTTAACCATGAAGATGAAGATCATATTTTATAGATGATGAAGAAATGATCTAGAATATCCTGAGGACTTCAAAACAACTCTAGATGACAAAAAAGTTCAGATCTGACATAATTCTCAATAGATGAAAATAACTAAGAATATGTCAAAAATTATAGATATTTTGTCTTTGATACTGTTGATAATACATTTCTCTTTTTGATCAATATCTTTCATAATAAAAAGCTTTATGTTTATTTTTAATAAGCGCTTGTTCTCATATCCAATGTTGTTTCATTTTATTTACACTAATTTATCTGGGTGCACATGTGAAACAGAGGACACTGCCTTTGTTGCTAATCTGAGATGACAGTGTTCCAAAAGAGATAGGATATGACTGACAGTACTTGAGAACAACATATACATAATAACTTTCCTTTCTTATGTACCAACAGGCAATGCTATCATTCATACATAAAAAAGCTAAATGTCAGTGACCATAATAGCAGCTCCATTTTCTGGTCACTTGTGCTAGAGGCTTCTCTCTTTGACTTCTCTCTTAGACAGTCTCTTTGACTGTTTCTATCAAACAGTTAGATTGCATCATTCAGATCTGCACCATAGGGTGGTTATTGTTTGTTTATTCTATATTTGGTTTAAAAAATGGCAAATTTTGGGTTAAATCCTCCCTCATAAATCCTCCCTCATAAATGGAACCATTATTCTGCCTAAAAATGGAACGCACCAAGATGTATCTAGAGTGTTGCCAAGATTGTGACAGCCATGAAAGTCACTGTCAAGTTACTTAGAATTTCTTTTTCAATTCAATAAACAGTTTTAATTCCCTACTGGTTTTTTTTAGAAGAACTGCACTCATCTGTTTGAGGAAATTCATCTTTCATTAAATACTTACAAATATCACAAAAAAGTTAACTGTACATATATTTGTATATATGCTATATGCATATATAAAAAGGAATAATTATGTGTATTCATGTATGCATTCATATAAATAAATCTGTAAATCATGATATCTATTGAAATGAAGTTTCCTCACTCTGACCAGGAGATGAGATGTTTCCATTCAATTTTTTAGTTAGATAATTTTGGTATTTATATTCAGCATTGAAATGTAAACTCTCTATACTTTCATATCTAAATTGAAGCCAACATGAAAAATATGTATGATCTTTGTTTTGTTCAAAATTTATGTTTATTTAGCCCTTTAATGATAAAAGCATGTGGTGATAGAGCAAAACATTCCTCTAAATCTACAATGAAAATAAACATCAGTTTTGTGAATCTCTATCATGTTTTCTTCCTGATCCATCATGGTGTGATACAGCACCATTCTTCAATATCATCAGCATATAGAAGGACTTTGCAATTCACCATGGAAATTTTTCCTATGAAAAATATGTTATAAAGTATCCTTGTTTTCAAAAGTAATAAATTACATGTTTAGGTATGGAAACAAAGGTGAATGGTTTTGTTGGAGTTATCAAAATTCAATAAAATGGGACAATAATATAATGATAGAATTTCAGAGATGACAGGAACGTAAAATAGTTACACTGTGAGTGCTTACCCATTCACCATCTTAGAGGAAAAGACCTCAAAAATTGAAATTATTTACTAAGGATCAAAAACAGCATAAGTGGCACAGTCTAGATGAGAACCCAACTTTATTGACTGCCAGGCATTCTACTCCACCAGGGTTACCTTCCCATTTATTGTATAGTTCCCATCTTGTTATAAAATAAAGCTGCAAATAGTGATAAATCCAAACTCTAATTTAGCAAATTATCATAATGCATTTGAAACACTCAGACACATTTATTGAACATATGGATGTATTTTCTTAGCCAGATAGTATGAGTAGCACTTTCAGTACTTCTGGTATGGGTCTATAAACTCACAATTGATAGTTCAGCGTAGATATAGCTCAGAGTCATCATTGGAGGAACATACTGTTTAGTTTCACTAAGTTAAACAGAATTTCACATGAAAACATTTTACTCCCTAACTGGTTAATAACATCTCAGTCTGAAGAAAGGTTTAGTATAACTAAAGAAGAACCATAATCAATATAACTATTTGGAAAAACCATTTAAGACTTCTAGTATAATGCAGTTGTATCACATTATTATACCTTTAATTGTTGGATTGCATTGTTTTGTTCTGGAATTAAGAGAACAGATCTAGAATATGTTTCCTTCCAGGATGAAGCTATCACGTAGTTTAGAGAAAATGTATTAACCCTCTCATCAGTGTCACCAGCCCTACAACTAACATAAGATCTGGCAAAGTTAAGTAGGCATAGTGTGAGCTCCTTGAACCTGTTTGATTTATTTGTGATTTTATAGCTTTAGGTTGATTTAATGAGATTTAAGTATTAAAATTATCAACTATTTTTTTAGAACAATCAATACAAATGGAACAAGTTCTGAAGAGAGCAGACAAAAGAATTAAATAAAATGTGAGGTAGTAAAAAAATTCTTAATTAGGACAAAAAAACATTAACCATAAAAGGAAAAACTTAACAAATTGGGTTTTCTTATGTTAAGAACTTCTGGTCATATAGAGACACAATTTTCAAGAGATAAAACAAACCACATACTAGGAGAAAATATGTCCTGTAATTTTCTGTACATAAATCTGACAAAATACCTGTACCCCTGTGAAGAGCTTTTACAAATCAATAATAACATATTACAAGCCCATTTAAAATGGACAAAATAAATGGGAACTTAAAAAGAAGGTATATAAATGTCCAATAAGCATATGTAAATGTGTTCAATATCACTGCTCATTAGATTATAAAAATGAATTAAAACAACACTCAGATATTATTACACGTTCACAAGAATGATCAAAATTAAAAAGTCTGAAAATGACCGGTGTTTTCAAAGATGTGGAGAAACTAGAAACCTCTCACAAATTGCTCATGGGACTGTAATTTAACAACCATGTTGGAAACTAATTGATATGATCTACGGAAGCCTGTGTTAAAAATTAAAAGGGTGATTGCCTTTTAGGAGCAATACTGACTGGAAAGAGGCGAAAGAGACTTATGGGAGTTTAGGGCATGCTTGTTAAAGGAGACTATATAGTTTACAATAAAGCAAACAAACAAACAAAAAAGAACCAAAGCAAATGAAATTATAGTTAGATGCTCCTTCAAAGCCAGAAAGCCATTGGAGCCTATTCCTCCTTTAAGTCCTTATAGTTCAGGTACAGGTAACCATGCCCGTGAGAGGCGTGGGGCATACCTTTAAGAACATTAAAAGTAATCCATTCACTGAACATATCCTTTGTTTTTATACTGCAGAGTACACATGGAAAATTACTGTCTTAGTACCCACAAACTAGGTGGCTTTAAACAATAGGTATTTACTGTCTCACAGTTCTGGAGCCCAGAAGTCTGAAATCGACGTGTCAGCAGGCTCACTCACCCTCTCTCATGGGTCTAGTAGAGAATCCCTCCTTGCCTCTTCTAAGATTCTGATGGTTTGCTTTGGAATCCTCAGCTTGCAGCTGCACCACTTCAATCTCTGCCTCTGCCTTCACATGGAATTCTCCCCTATGTCTGTACTTTTGGTAGAGACTTGTACTGTAGTCCCTGAGAGTAAAAACATAAATAAATAAAGTGCATAGAATAGGTAAAGGAAATACAAAGGCTAAAACAATATGGTAAAAATGAAGATACAAGAGGAAGAGGAAAGAATCAAGTATAGATTGGATGAAAATTAATGATATCAAAGAGATTTTACATATTTCACAAAATCGCTTAACCACCCTAGCATAAAGGATAAAGGGAGGTAAGAGTTTGGGTGATACTTTCAAAGAGATTGTATAAGACATCAGATATATGTGTGAGAGGAGGGCTAGGAATGGTCAACGTAAACTTAGGGAAGTAGATGCCATCCGCACTTTTGGAAGCACCTTGGGATACATCCCATGTCAGAGAAGAGGATCAGGATTTAAAAAGAGAACTTTTGATCAGCTTTTAAGGCTAGTTATAAGATAAAATTTTGATTTTTGTCATTTGACCTCAGTATCTGAACAATTTAATCTCATGCTGTTAAACCAAAATTGTTTTTATTTTTCTTGATAGTGTACAAAGCAAAAATAGCATGTTGATTATGATAGTCAATGTTCTACAATTATAGAAAAAAATAGATGCATTTTTTTTTCTGGAACTCCTCACTGATGTTCAGAACAGTAAAGCTAACACCTCCAGACTTTCAAATGGCTCATCTCTGAAAAGAGATACATAATTCACATTTTACCCCAAGGAAGGAGATGACTTAAAGGGCTCTGATAGATTGTGGATCCTTAAATTTGATGCATTTCTTTGATTTGAATTGTAAATGAAGCACAGAAATCCAAGAAAAGTCAGAGATGAAGAATATTTAATTAAAAACAGAATACTATCAAATATGTTTGTTGCAATACGCCTGGTTTGAAGAATTCAGTTTAGGGTTGGGTGTAACCTGACTTTGCAGATACAGCAATTCCACCTCATAAAGTGAAGCAATAACTTTTAAGGGATACACTAACTAGGCAACAATGCAAGTTCAAGCAGTTTAATGAGTGTGAAGGCCTCTCCCTGTTTCAGGGTACACTGGATAAATGAGCGACATCAATTATTTGTAATAAATAAAATAATGCAAAGGCAGGTTGCATGTTTTGCTTCATGCTCTGACCAGGCTATGCAAACATCCGTGTACACTTGCTGACATTCACCTTCAAGATTTGCCTTGAAGAGCCAACCAAACTCACCAACCCTGATAATATGACCAACTACTGCAACTACTACTTGAATTTTCTTTATAATTAATTAATTAATTAATTAATTAAAAATAGATTTGTTAGCCAGCTAAGATCAACTAGTTCAGAGGAGTCTGTTACTCCAATGGAAAACTCTCTTACTTAGTATGACCTAGTGTAGTAGCAGCTCTTGTATTTTCTCAATAGGTAGTAGCATTGCTACAAAAGAACAATAATCAGTGTAAGTGCTTGGAGAAATTGTTTGACACTCCAAGTGCAATGTAGCATTATCATATTATTCAAACTTGAACTTAAATATTCAGTAAACCATGTTGTAAACAGATGTGCTGTCATCCAGGCTTCGTTCTCATATTTACAAAGCACAGGCAGAATAGATTTCGCACAATTCTTAAGGGCCCCAGAATTTTTGTAATGGTAAATGAGCATTTGCTTCAACTTAAAATCACCAGTTACATTAGCTCATAACAAGAGAGTCAGCTTGTCCTTTCAAACTTTGAAACCAGGAACTTACTTCTCTCTAGCTATGAAAGTCCTAGACAGTATCTTTTTCCAAATTAAGGTTGTTTTATCTACACAGAAAATTCATTGTTTAGTGTAGCCATCTTCACCAATTGTCTTAGTTAGATCTTCTGGGTAACTTGCCATAGCTGCTATATCAGCACTTGCTGTTTGACTTTGCACTTTGATGTTATGGAGATGGCTCCTTTCCTTCTACCTCATGAACCAACCTGTGCTAGCTTCAAACTTTTCTTCTGCAGCTTCTTCAGCTTTCTCAGCTGTCACAGAATTGAAGACTATTAGGACCTTGTTCTGGACTAGGCTTTGCTAAAGGGAATGCTGTGCCTGGTTTTATCTTCTACACAGACCACTAAAATTTTCTCCATATCAGCAATAGAGCTGTTTTGCTTCCTTATCATTAGTGTGTTCTCTGAAGTAGTGCTTTTAATTTCCTTCAAGAACTTTTCCTTTACAACCACAACTTGGCTAACTACTGCAAAGGCTTAGCTTTCAGCCTATCTCAGATTTCAACATGTCTTCCTCCCTAAGCTGCTAAGTGTGATCATTGCTAGTTTATGATATAAAGTGAGAGAAATGTAACCCTTTCAATTGAACAGTAAGAGGCCATTATAGGGTTATTAATTGGCCTAATTTCAATACTGTTGTGTCTCAAGGAATAGAGAATCCCAAGAAGAAGAAGAGAGACCAGGAACAGTCAGTTGATAGAGCAGTCAGAACACACACACAACATTCATCATCAATTAAGTCCTTTGTCTTACATGGGCATTGTTCATGTTGCAATAGTAAGAGCAAAGATCACTGATCGTAGATCACCATAACATGTGGAATTACTGGGCAAAAGTTTGAAATGTTGTGAGAATTATAAAATGTGACACAGAAAAAGTAAGTGAGCACATACTGTTGGACAAATGGCACCAATAAACTTGCTCAACTCAGGGTTGTAACAAGCCTTCAACTTGTAAAAATCTCATTATCTGCAAAGCACAATAAAATGAGGTATGCCTGGATATATATTTATTAACATATCATATGAATTAGCAACTCCTATCCTATGCATACCAAAAGGAAATGAGTACACAGTTCCACAAAATGAAAAGTATAAAAAGGCATATATTCTCGATAGTTAAAGAATGAAACCACTCATTTAGTTTTATAAAAGTAGAATTATAAATAAACTGTGTTATATTAAAAACAATATGACTTTACATCAACAAAAACAACCAAACTAATGCTAAATGAAACAAGAATATATCTCACAGACAATGTTGTACAGAAGAATTAAGGTGGGGAGCAACTGTACCATATGATTACATTTATGAAAATCTAGAACAATGGGCAAAATAAATCTACATGTTCAAAGTTAGAAAGATGGTTGTCTCTAGGGAATAATAATGACTGGCAAGGGGCAAGACAGATATTTTGGCTCAGAAAGTTACCCATGTCTCTGAGAGACATGATACTAAATTTAAGGACATTAGAATTCATTCAGCCATTCAACACATATTTATTGAGTATTGATAGTTATTGAGAATAGTGAACAAATTCAGTTGGGAAATTGAATCATTTGAAAATTACTTATAAATCCAATAAGAATGGAATATTTAAGTTGAAACTATATAAAGTTTACAGGAACTTAAATATTCAAGTCTCAAGTTACAGCAAATCTTGGTATTTAACAAGATTTGGGACCAGCTTTTATTATTTTTTTTCCCTCCAACATTGTCTTTTTTTAAATATATATATTTTTTTATTTTTAAAGAAGCTTTAGATTACATAAATGTTACATAAAAAATATAAGGGATTCCCATATGCCCTACTCCCTCCCCTCCCACATTAACTTTCCCACATTAACAACATCTTTCATTAGTGTGGTACATTTATTACAGTTGATGAACCCATGTTGAAGCATTCCTTCTAACCATGGACTACAGTTTACATTATAGTTTACACTTTGTCCCACACAATTTTCTAAGTTATGACAGAATATATAATGCCCTGTATCCGTCACTGTGAATGTCATGAAGGACAATTCCAAGTCCCGAAAATGCCCCCATATTATACCTATTCTCCCCTCTCCCATCCCTCAGAACCTCTGGTGGCCACTACCTTTACATCCATGGTAAGAGTTCTTCCATCGCTATAATAATAATAAGTCTACCTTTGTCCATTGTTCATTCCCCAATCTTGAGGATTTGGGGATGGTGTTGCCCACTCTGCTTCTAACTGAGAGGGGGCTGAAAGCCCAGGGGGCAGATGGATGGAGCTATCTTGCTTGCAGTTGCAGACACTCTCTGTTCCTTGGGATGGGTGTTGTCCATCACCATCTCCTTGTTAGATCTCCTGGGTGAGTCCAATGAACTGGAGAATAGGTGTTGCAACTCTGCTGAAATTGTCTTTTAACATTATACCTATACTTTTGGAGATCCTGAAGACATTTAACAATGTTTCTTCCTGAATTCGCAGAGGTTTTAGTGTTAGCACATGTTTTTAAATATCTAAGACCTGAATAAATATTAACTACCTTAGTAGAGACTAGTTAGGTGTTAAAAGAACACAAAAAGGCAAAGGGAATACTAGTGCAAAAGTATTACGGTAAAAAGCAAAATAAATGTGGAAGAAATTAAGTAAGGATTGGATGAAAAAGGATGGGAGACCAAAGAGAAATTTTATATACTTCACAAGGCCACATAACGTCAGACTCTAATGGGAATTGAAAAGAACTGAGATGGATGATATTTGAAAATAGAGTTAATATAAGAGGGCAAATAGATGCCTTAGATAAAGAAAGGAACTGGAGTATATAAGGCCAGAGAGGCAGATGTAATTTGTATTTTTGGTACTATCTTAGATGGCAAACATCCAGAAATGGAATCAGTATATGAAAAGAGAGCTTTTGAACAGTGTTTAAGGCTATTTATGAAATATAGTTTTTAATACTATGATTTGGCCTTCATATTTGAACACTTTTATCCTATGTTTTAAAATTAAATGTTTTTTATTTTGCAAGCTATTATACAAAACCAAAAAAAAAAAGGATATTGGTTATGATGGAAAATGTTCTAAAAATAAGGCTTTATTTCAACTTTTTGGGTTTTTTTTGAAATTTCTTACTGGTGTTCACAGCAGCTGAGTTGAAGCCTCCAGGCTTTCAAAGATTTCCTTAGCTTTGAAAAGAGACCTTACCATGAGGAATAAAATGGCTTATAAAATATGACAGGGAAATTTTAGGTTGTAAATATGTTATAAGAATAAAATTTTTTAAAATCCTAGAACTGTATAATACATAGAGAATTCTAATGTAAACTATGGACTATAATTAATAATATGATTATAATAATAATATTCTTTCACCAGTTGTAAAATGCTACCTCACTAATGCAAAATGTTAATAATTGGAAAAACAGAATATCTTGAGGAGAGAGGTTTATGGGAACTCTGAACTTTCTGCATGTTTTTTCTGTAAATCTAAAAATCAAAAAAGAGTATGATAAATTGTAGAGCCTTGAATTTAATCAATCTCTTTCATTTAATTGTAAGTGAAGCATAACAATCTAAGGAAAGCCCAAGAGAAAAGCAGTGTATCATTTTAAAACACAACACTGTCAGATAAAGCTTATGTAATATACCTGGTATTAAGAATTCAACTTAGGGTTTGAAGTTTTTCCTTATAGTTTGGTATGTCCGGACTTTGAAGATATGGCAATGTCTTCTCATTAAAGTGAAGCAATATGGTTCAAGGGAAACCCTAACCAGGCAGCAAAGTAAGCACAAACATTTTAATGGGTGTGAGAGCCTCTTTATACGCCAGGATTGAGTCAAGTAAGCATAATACATAGAATGACACAAAAGCACGGGCGTGTGTTTTACAGCATGATCTGACCAGGTATATAAGCAGCCAAGTACGCATGCTGGCATCACACTCAGGATCTTGCCTTGAACAGCAAACCTACTCTCCACCCCTGACAACATGAGCTACTACGGCAACTGCTACAGAGGCCTAGGCTACGGTTTTGGTGGCTTTGGTGGCCTGGGTTATGACTACAGCTGTGGCAGCTTCCGGAGACTGGGCTATGGCTGTGGATATGGAGGCTATGGAGGCTACGGATATGGCTGCTATCGCCCATCTGGCTATGGAGGCTACGGATA
>JAKSZT010006889.1:40041-112758 GCA_026826555.1 Tolypeutes matacus | reverse complement strand
GGCTGCTATCGCCCATCTGGCTATGGAGGCTACGGATACGGCTGCTATCGCCCATCTGGCTATGGAGGATATGGCTTCTCTGGAGTCTACTGAACTGCTTCCCCAGTAAATTAGCACCTGACCTCAGTAATTGGAAAACCAAGGTCATGCTAGGGTTATTTGCACAAAAGTATTTAGCACCCCAGAATTTCAAAGAATTGTTCAATTTGTATCAATATCTACATTATAATTCTGGAATCATATACTTTTGCTTTTATAACTATTTGGATTCTGTTCATCTTCCAATAAAAGCTCCTAATTTGAAAACTCAACATGTTTTGTGCTTTGTTTATGATACTCAAATATGTGTAAGTGATGATGGTTACACTCTACTTAATTATCAATGAAGCATGCAATCCCTTTACTGAGAATTATTTTTTCATATACCTCATAAATATACATATAGATTGACAGATAGGTTAGCCAATGTTAATGACTCTAGACTGAAAAGAAAAGCTCTTTCAAAACATATCGTGGTTTCTTTTTTTCATCTATTTGTTTTTATTTAAATAATATCATACTTAGTAACAAAGACCAAGCCTGTATAATTATGTATCAAATATGTATGTTTTACTCATTTAACTTGCACTTCACAATTTGGTGTTAATGCCTCATGAATCCTTCCATTCATTCAAATTTGTTTATTTGAACTTTTTATGGTAAGAGTAAATGGTAATAGATCAAACTATATCGCTAGGCTGATTATGAAAGTAAGCCACCTTTCCAAGAATTTTTGCATTTTGTATACTCTCATCGTATCATATTATTCTGCCCCTCATTTGACACTTTCATCAAATAGGTTATGTATAAGTAGCTAGTAAATTAAGATAAATATTTTTATATTAGGTTATTTAACTTAAAACATTTTAGCTAAAATTTCTCAGTTCATTTTCCTATTACCTCACTGGTTCTTCCTGGCATGACATGAGATCTTCTTCTTCAGTATCATCACCAGATTGAAAATTTTTGCATTCCAGTAAGGGAAAAAAAAAACAAGATATCGTTGTGAACTAATTTATTTTGTAGATTCGGCTGATGAGAAGCATATTTCAATCCAAAGAGTTCTCTTATACAGCTGAATTTCAGTTAAACCACTTCCCTGAAAAAGAAATGGGCTGAATTGGGTTATTTTATTGATAGAATAAGAAAAAGATATATGCAAATACAAATTATTTTCCTAAAATCAACTGATATGTTCAGATAACATAAAATTAAGATATTTTGTTTAAATTGCTTAAAATTGGCCAAATGTACTTGATTCAGCCTCATAATATTGTAGAACTAGACTGGATATCAAATGGAAACAGTATTATTCCCCTCATCTAGTGGGTTAAAAATAATCTCAGAAAAGGAAGTTATTTCCCATAGAGTTATATCAGCTCTAGTAACAGAACCTGGGTAAAAAAAGGCCACGGTCTTTTAAATGCTGGTGCCACCTTGCGACTTCCCTTTCCCTGTGTGTTTTATCTCTTCATTCAGCCAAACTGAGCATCTTAAAAGTTCTTCTCAGGCTTCCATGAACATAGGTGAACTTATGGAGGATGAGGCAGAGAATTGGCGGAGGTGGGTTCCTTTCTTATACAGAATCACCATTTCTATTTTATTGTTCTGATATTTATAATTGTACCCCTTAATTTCAATTTTGGCTTTATTATATTTTACCTGTATGCATATCTCTATGTATATTTATGTCCTTATGCATATGCATAAGAATACGCATATCTAGATCTATATTAAAGATTGAAGTTTTCATTTGGAAGACACAAACATATTTTGCATACCTAAAGATGAATTTTCTCAGAGACCAATCATCACTTGTCCATTCAGTCAATTCAGTTTTGGTGTTGTAGAGTTACAATGGACAGAGCAAGTGAGATACAACTGGGAAGCTCCATTATTTTGCACTCAATCAAGTTAGTAACTCCACAATCTATGGATATACCGTATAGAGCTAAAAACGAAAACAGCCATCGATATCATTAGATTGAGAAGCTTTGAGTATGGCACTCCTAGTAAAATACAAAATTATTATATTTTATTGCATTTCATTTTATGATTCCATTAATATGTGTCTCAGTGATACATATTAAGTTTATAGCAAAAGTATACTTTACTTTCAAATAAAGGCTATCATTTGGCTAATGGAAGAAACACACCATTTCATACATCAACACCAAATCTGAGCTTCCCGACCAACTCAACTTCTTATTGTATAATCTTCCACAAATGAAATGACAAGTAAATAAATGTTCAAATCTTTGAGTCCACCAAATGAAGAGAAAAATGGAAACTTCTCAAAAGAACTATATATTACTCAGTTTCCAAATGTTATCAGTTCACAAAGGATATTACCATTGATCTATTTTCTCTACCTTGAAAAAAAATGTTTATTAAGTTCATATATTTTCATATATATATGTACATATCTAAATCTGCATCCATATATATATATATTTCATCATCTATAGCATCATTTATCTATCTGCTTATTTATCTACCTACCTGTAAGTCACCATATTCTTATTTGACAATAAATTAAGGGTTCATTTTATTGTTAAGGTTTTTTTTCATTTTGCATATTCAATTGAGTTTTATCTTATGTGGACATTGCTATAAAAAATAACAATGGAAATTAGCCCTTTGTTAGGTCACATAATCTAGCAGATTTACCTAAGCATTCATGAATTCTTAAATGTGTTTGATTTTTTTGTGATTATTTAGCTTGAAAATGACTCACTGATAGTAAAACAAATTGCAACTCCCACTATCCAGTTCTATGGGTCTTCCCTGAAGAAAAGTGATGATGGGCCAAACCCATCCTGAAAGCACGGAGTAGCTTCAACTGCAAGCAAAACAATTTCTTCCCTCTGTCCCATAATATCTAGGTCCCTTCTCAGTCTGAAGCAGTCAGGGGGGCCTTCATCCCAAATCTCTCAAGATCGAGGAATGAACAAAAATAAGGGGAGAATCTAACTGCTGACTAAAGTGAATTTATTGTTATTGTAGCTATTATCTTGTGTTTACTGAGTAATCTGTAACATTGATATAAAAATAATTAAATAAAAAAATTACCTGCTGTTTAAAGTTGCAAAATAAAAGAGTGAGCTGAGAAAATCTGTAACATCTGTCCAACTATCATTACATCTTTGCTTCCTGTCCTAATAATTTCACCACTGCATCTACATTTTTGGAGATTTTTTTAATGCATAAAGGTTTTAAGACACCTCTAAAAATATTTAAATTTAAGAGTATTCATAAAAACATTGTATAAAAATTTAAGAAATTAATAAACAATTAATATCATAAAAATTATTTTGGTGATTAATTGAGAAAATATAAAGGAGTGGGGTATACAGGCTATACAGAATTAAAAAGGAAATATAGGAGCAAAAATATTATGATGAAAGTATGGATCTGAATTGAGGAATGAAATACTGATTGGAAAAATTAGAGAAGAATAAAAGAGATAACCAGTCCTAGCACATATTTGGAAATATGAATGCAGGAGATTAAAGAGAGGCTTGATATAAAGGACTAATATATACATATATATGTATATGTGTGTGTGTATGTGTGTATACATATGTATATATATAATGACAAAGGTCAGAGAAAGGAAGAAAAATGGTGCCTTTAAGCACGGAGCCAGAATCATCTGCACTTTAGTTAATACTTTCAGTAGTGACCATTCTGGAAGGTTTAAATAGAACATACTTGAGCAGTTGTTTAAGATGGATACACAATTGATTTTTATCTTTTGGAATCCCTCAAATTCTAAAATAAATTTTGCTGTGTTTTTAAACCAAAAGGCTTTTTTTGCAAGCTGATGTGTAAGTCAAAAAAAACTTTTTTGTTGTGCAAATATATATATATATGCTATTACAATATATATTAACTATTATAATATAATTTGCTAATATATAAGTTAATATAATTTGATTCTAGATAGATGTAAAATATAGCAATCCAAAAATATGAGGAAATAGGAAATGAGAAAATATTTAATTAGAAAACAAAACACTATCAAATGTGTACAATACAGTAAGCTTGGTAATAAATAACTCTATTTAGAGATTTTAAAATTTCCAAGACGTTGAAATTTTTAAATTACAAAATTCAATAATAAAATTTTTAAAATGCCATAAGTTCAAGGGCATTCTCAATAGGCAGCTAAGCAATTTTATTGTGTGTGCCCACTTGCATCAGAGAATAACAGATTGATGTATTTCCTGAATGAATAACTTGTAATGATACCAACGAACCACCACTTGTTTCATCACACATTCTACTCAGAGTGTATAAGCATCTCTTTACACATGCTGGCATCATACTAAGGATCATATTTTCAACAGCAAACCAAATTCACCACTATGAGCTAATAAGGCAACTACTGCAGAGATCTGGGCTGTGTCTGTGGATGCTTCAGTGGCCTGGGCTATGGATAGGGCTCTGACTGTGGCAGTTTTCACACACTGGGTGATGGAGTCTTCAGAGATGGCTACTCCGCCCATCAGGCTATAGAGAATACGGATTCTCTGGCTTTTGCTGATCTACTGCTCCTATAACCCAATTTCTGTTTGGCAGCATGAATGAATAAGCCCAAACATTCTTGAGTGAATGGACTGAAATCACCCTATTTAGCATCTAAGCAGGTCAGAAAGTTTATCATTTATAAGCCTGTCTGCATCATGTCTCCTGGCATCTTCAGCATTAGCACTCACAGCTGGTTTCTATTCAATTCCCAATAAATGGCTTAGTTTGAAATAGAAAATATGGTTTCCATTTGGTTCTTTAATTCAATTTTGTGTGTGCATTTATAAATAAGTTTACTAATTGTAAGTTAGAAATAAAATACCTGCATCATCATATATGCATGTAAATATATGTGTATGTATGTATATAAAAATTGCTATGCAGAAAATAATTCTACTTTATAAAACTACTTTTTCCAAACACTAGAAAGTAATTCTTCTTTTTCTTTATTTTAGTTAAATAACTTTCAGCATTTAATTTGACAGTAAAAAATCAATTATAGATTAAATATATATTTAAGGAATATACTTATTTCATATATATCATATTTTATATACTTCTCCTTCTCAATGGAGTTGAAAATTCTGAATTAATCCTCCACTCCCCTCAAAAATTTTGTTTATTCACTTCCTTTTAAATTTTAATAGAAAAAAACTGGTGTTATATGTGTTAAATACACCTGTTTTTGAATGCTAGACATCCATATTATTAAAATGTAATCCAAGAAAACTTTCTACAAGTCTTAATACCAATATCCCTAAACTTTTAAGGAATGCAAACTCTCTTTTTCTATGAATCTTTGCATTGTAAATAATCTTCCTTTATCCATCATCATCTAGTAAAATTTAATTTGTAATATATTTAAAATAAGCCTGATCCAAAGTCATTGATAAACTGGACAATAAAGTTTAAACTTTGGCATTTTAACTCATCTTTCTTGCCCTCTTATTTCAACACAAAATGCTTTTTTTCTCCTTTATTATCATTGTCATCATACTGAAGAATTTTCACCCTACTAAGGAAAATAAACAAATAGAAATATCATCGTGAAGCAAAACATTGCATGGTTTTAACTGACCAAAAGTACAAAAAAAAAGTACAAAAAAGTACAAAGGGTTGTAGTACCACAAGGGGCTGGACAGGGAAAATATAACTGAGAACTCCATTGAAGGACCGGCTATGTACTTTGACCCAGTAGGACAGGGTTTCACCTGAAATATTAACATATTCAAGTCAATATCACCATAGTTCAGGGACAAACTCCACAGGTCTGAAAAGTAGTAATCTAATTAGAATATCTGTTGACATTCTTCATTTAATCAATATTATCATAATTTTGTTGTTTAATGTTGCATTGATCTGCATCTGAGGTGAGAGAAAATGGTTTGAATTTATTAAAAATAATTATTTCCAGGAAAATGTGAGAGCACACTTTACCATTCCATCTATTAACATGAAAAGATACTTGGATCATGCATTTAAACGTCCTAAAAAATAATGATCCAAGTCTGCTTTTGATCCACTGAAATTGGGTTTGGGTAGCACAGGGATTAAAGAGTAAGTCAAATGCTGAGTTAAATGATACTATAAAACCATAAACCTATTTGAGCTCATATCCAACTTTAAATCATTTTCTAGACTAGCAGAGAGTTGTTCATATTGTGATCATTGAATTGTCGCTCTAAAGTCACTTATAATATTTGATTAATTCAAAATATATTTTTAATGCCCACAGCAGATTAGGTCAGTGAGCAAACCTGTTGGAAAATATATGTCTTCCTAAATTTACTCATAAATCTTAAAATCTTAGCAGTGTGGCAAAAGTTATATAAAACTGGAGACCCAAGTTCAAGATATGGGCATATCTGGCGGGCCTTAATCAGGTATGGGGTCAGCATTAGATATAATTATGTCACTCTCTGGGTTGAGCTGAGGTTCTATGTGAAGATCAAGCCAATTTCCTTAAAAAGCTTCCCCTTATTCCCTCTTTAACAGCTGTAGTTTAAATTTAGAGAATTTCTGAACTTATTCCAAGTTTTAGAAGTCCTTTTAAAGTTTCAGATGATTTTAGTTGAACTATATTTTCAATAAGTGACAATTGTATCAATGTATTAGAAGGATTTAGTTGATATCTTAGGAAGGTCTAAGTCAGAAATTGCCAAAACAAACAAACAAACAAAAAAACTGGGCACAAAAAAGGCAAAGAGAAGATAAGGGTAAGCATATTATATTGATTATGGAGAGCCCGATGTAGGGATTTAGTGTTGATTTGAGTAAATGTGTTGGAGCCAAAACCATCTTAACTAATTTACACTCTTTACTGGCTGCAGTAATGAAGAGTAAAAGAAGGGAAGTTTTGTGATGTTTGAAGTGAGATTTGCAAATGATATAAAATATGTGAATTAGTGACTAAGGGTTAAAAAAAAAAAAGAAAAAAAATGGTGCAAAAAAGCAGGCATAACCCTCGTAGTGCTAAGTCTAGAATCCATTCTAGAGAATGGGCTCACAGTATAAAAAGAGACTCCTTGAGTAGCTGGCAAAGCTGTTTATTTGATGGACTTTTGATCCCTGTGATCATCCCTGAACTTTTGACCCCAATTGTTTCATGTTGTTAAACAGAAACAAACATTTTGCATTTTGGTATAGATAGATAGATAGATAGATAGATAGATAGATAGATAGATAGATAGATAGATAGATAGATAGATAGATATAAATCAATTGTGAGCAGTCAGAATTCTAAAAGTCTAGACATGGGGTGCATGATATTTTGAGATTACTTTATGAATCCCAAAAAGAGAAATATTATGTTTGTAAACTAATCAAATCCTCTGGGTGTGATACTCTTTGATTCCATTGTGTTCAACTGAAGACCCTTTAATTGGGTCACTTATTAAGATTGCTTTGGGGCTTTTGATTTGGGCTGAATCAGAGGAGCTTCCCTCAGAATAAGTCTCCATCCCCTTGCTGGGTCTGATATAAATGGAAACACGGAGAAAGACTCACTCACACATACACAGGAAAGGGGATCTCTGCCATTATTGATCTTGCCTTGTGACACAAAGGAGAGGCTCAAACAGCTGAGACCCCTGAGAGAGATGCACCATTTGCCTGATAGCTTGCAGCTGAAATCGGGAAGAAACCAGGGCAGCCAAGCCTGAGAGAAGAGATCTGGTAAGAGAAAAGCCTTGTGCCTGGTTGCATCCAGCTGAGCTCCGGGAAACCGTACACCCTGGAGAGGAAGGCAGAGACCAGGCAGAGTTTGCCTGCCATCTTGCTTCAACACATGGCAGCTGACTTGGGTGAGAACATACCTTGGACTTTTCACAGGCTTGGAACTGTAAGTTTTTACCCCAAATAAATACCCTTTATAAAAGTCAACACATATTTGGTACTTTGCATTGGCAGCCCTTTGACAAACTAAAACAGTGTGCTTTGTTGTTATTGTCATCTGGCATAAACATCAAGTAAGCTAAATCTTCATTGATTTAATTCCTTCTCTTATCTGCTGAAGAGACATACAACCTTTGCTTCTCATCCTCTTAAATTGATAAATTTAAGAGTCTTGACTTGAATCATTTATTAGAATTTTCTGGAAACAAATTTAATAACCCAAGGAATGCCTGTAATGAAAAGATAGTTAGAAAGTCAACAATATCTAATGTTACTGATGTTAAATGTCTGGTAATGAAGAGTTCTATTTAGGGTGTGAAATGTCTATACTTTGAAGACATAGGAATTCCTTCTAATAAAGGTAAAGCAACAAGCACAGGGACAACATAACCAGGTAGCCAAGCAAGTTCAGATATTCTTAGTGAGAGTTGTCAGGGGCAAGATATAAATGAGTTTTCTCAGGCAAATATAATTCATCAAATGACACAAAAGGAGGGCACGTGTTTTATGATGTTTTCTGATGAGGGTGTTGAGACATCCTGTACCAATGTTAACATTCTCACTCTGAATCTTGCTTTGAATGGCAAGACAAACTCGCTCCTCCTAACACCACGTGCTACTATGGTAACTACTATGGACTCCTAATTTGGTTATAGCTGTGGCTGCAGCAGTTTCCACAGACAGGGCTGTGGCTGTGGCTATGGTGTTTATGGATATGGCTGCTGTGGCCCATATTGCTATGGAAGATATGGATTCTCTGATTTCTTCTAGATGAATTGCCAAAATGCAAGCAGTGGGAAAATATCTAAACATGTTTCTTCCTATTCTTGTATGTTCATTCCCAAATCGTCCATCCTATTTTCTCCAGGAATAAGTGATAGCTACTTATCAATGATTAAACTTCTTTCATGAATATTTGATGCCTTTCTACCTCCATTACCCATCTTCTCAATGCATAGTCAATATGTATAATCATTCTAGTTCAGTCTCCTCATTTTGGTCTATATATTTTTTCTCATCATTACCATCATGTTATCTTTCTAGCAACAGTCCTAGAAACAACCTGCCTTTATGCTTTTACTTAATGAATTAATTATGTAAACATTTTTGTCCTTTTCAAAGTTTTTATTTCTCATTATTTTTAACATCTTTTGCAGCATATATAAAAGATTACTAATGAAACAGTAAGCTCTGTGGCTATAAGTATGATAAGAATGTTTCTGGTTTACCAGGCATGGTGGTTGGTACCTGTATGTACCTCAGAAAAGCATTAAGTTCAAAACTTAATTCATTTGTGTGAACCCATTGTAAGTAGGATGCTTGGATGAGGTTACTTCAGTTAGGGTGTGGCCCACCTGAATCAGGTCTTAATCCTGTTTTTGGAGTCCTTTATAAGCAGATTAATATTGAGACAGAGAAAAAGCCACAGGGAGCATTTATAAGCTGAAATGCAATGGAATCTGAAAGAGCAAGGAGAGACCTGGAGATGTCACCATGTGGCTTGCCATGTGACAAACTAAGAAACAAAGATCACTGGCAGCCACCAGTCCTGGGAAGAAAGTATGGCCTTGATGTCACCTTGATTCTGACTTTCTTATAGCCTCCAAACCAAGAGCTAATGAATTCCCATTGTTTAACACAGCACATTTCATGGTATTTGCTTGATCAACCTGGGAAACTAAAACACCAGCTTACACATGCTTAATAATATATAAGGTGGCATATTAACATAAAAGAAAATAAATTGGCACCATCCACTCCTTTAGGGTACCATGTCTTCTTAAAAGTCCATCAGGTATTCCTGTGATTACTAAGGAGTATGTATTCTAATATTTCCATTCAGGTACATTCTGCTAAGCAACTTAGTTGTTAGCTGTATATCATCTTGGTACCCCTCTACTGGCCATCATGCCTTCAGTTTTCTGCCAGCCTTTATGTCTGGGTTGGTTTATGTAGTGGGGGTGGGAAGTTACACTGATTTCCTGGGCAGATCAGTTTTAGTCAGAACACTGTGTTTTTGCTTTTATTTTTTATTTATTTTCTGTTTTCTGGGTTTTTTTTTTAATTTATTTTTTAAAGCACATTTTATTTATTTCAATTAATTGATGGAGTGACAAATTTGTGAAAAGTTGTTAAATATTTAAACCACGAAACAGAGTTGAATATTATTTTAGTTATTCAAAATCATTCTGAAAATAACTAAATGTAATCTACAAAGAAAACCTTAATAAAAGTTAAAAGAACACACATTACTTCAATGCGAAAAATATATATCTAATAACGATTGTTAAAGTTTAAATAAAACAATTGAATTCTTGGAAGGAGAATAAAACAAACTTTCTTAAATATAACTCAAATAACAGAAAATGTAAAACTGCAATTCCAGGTTATATACAGGAATTTTTAATGGAAATATTATCAAACAATCTAACTAAATTTTATGGAATGTAACAAAATTTGGATTCATTATATATTTTTAACTTTATAAATTTTCTCTATTAATTTTTTTAATATGTAAAGAGTTTACCTCATGAATTTATTTCTTTATAATGACTGTAACAAACTTATAGGAATCAGGAAAAAGGTAAAATTTTAAAAATCATACTGAAATTAATCAAAGAAATACTAGTTACTGAAGCTTGTTGACATATCATAGAATGACAGGGTTTTCAAATGATTAGCAGATAGACAGAAAAGAGATTTTACTGCATGCAGCTCTGTAGCCTCAGGAGTTTATGAAATCGCAGGTCTTAAAACATTACAAAATGAGATTCTTGATCTCGCTTTTTTTTTTTTAATATGCTTAGATTACATAAATGTTACACAAAAATTACAGGGATTCCCATGTTCCCCATCTCCCACACCTCCCATAACCCCCCACATAAACATCCTTCATTAATGTGGCACATCACCTGCAATGGATATACACATCCTGGGGCTTTGCCACTAAGCATGGACCATAGTTCACATTGTAGACCCCACAGTTCTGCGTGGTATATGCTGATGTAAAGAAGCTTTAGATTATTTAAATGTTTCATAAAAAATATAGGATTCCAATATACCTCATCCCCTCCCCCTCCCATACTTCCCCCATTAATTGTTTTGTATAAGGCTACTGCAGAACATTGTTTTGTATAGGCTTATCCACTCGGTACTGCAATGATGCACTGGAATCCGACAGTGCAGCGTCTATATTTATTAGGTGGCTCTTAATACTCTACAGACATTCTCATGAACGGATGAAGGCAGAAAGTTAAATGTTAGCAACACACAAGATGCTTAACTGATAAAAAACCCTCTTTACTGTCAGCCATGGTCCCATTTCTCAGTCAAAGTCAAGAAACCTGGCTCTTTCTTCCCTCATGACTTGTTCTCTCAGAAAATTCTTCAGTCTCTCCAGAAAAACATTCTTTTGGGCTTGTTCCACCACTTCAACACTCCTGGCCAAGGATCTTGGTATATCAGCAGCAAGGGCTCAGATTGAATCCTTCTCTAAAGTGTTTCTTGGCCAATTTTCAAAGCAGCCAAAGAAACCTGTTCCACTGTTTTTATCTGACAGGGCCAGACTTGTCTTAAAACACTTAAATTTAAACTTGGACCCCTGCTACTTATCTCTTGAGATAATTTTTCTTTAGATTTCAGACCTTTGTAAAACTAAAGGAGGAACTTTACTAAATTAAAAATTTCCCAGGGAAAACTGTTACATTTTTGCCTACACTATATTTTACATTCCAAATCAGAGAACTAAAAAAAATGGAGACAAAAGAAAGGATAAAGAAGTATTCATAGATCAAGGGTCCAGGCACTTTACGTAGAATGGCCTACATGTTTTTTTTTTTACAATAGAGTGGGAACCAAAGAGATAGCATACGTCCAAGTGCTGTTAAACTAGAAAGCATCACATCAAAGAGTCTGTGGCAGATCCTTTACGCATTAATTTATTTTGCTAGTAGGATTTGAAAACTAAAATTAAATATGTTCTAAATCCATTGAACAATAGAGGTGAGTTGTTTAGATAATATTTTGTGCTTTAACCATAAAGTACAGCAGAATGATCCTTATAGATTAGTAATAATACTCTATATGATTTATAACTTTAATTTTTAGCTCTCCATTGTTCACCCTAACATGTTAAAATATATGAACTGATATTTACATTTATATTTGCTCCATAAGAGGTATAAGTATATATAAAGCTTGCCCTGATAAACATGTACACTTCCCTAAAAAGGTGGGTGCTTTAAAGGCATTTGTACTTGGGATGTGTAATATGTGATTATTCAATGTAATTTTCTATAGACAGACATTTCAGTCTACTAAGCATGGCCTTGTACACAACACACAGTAGACTTAAATGTTGGCTTTATTTGAAGGTCTTTTTGATTTCTACTCTGGACTGGCCAGATACTATTAAATTTGGCTTGTACTTAAAGATAGTATTTCTCCTGAATGCTATGGCTTTTGGAAGCATATTGCAAAAGCTATGTTTATCATCTTGGTTACATTCTGAAAAAATTGGAAGCAGGAAACCTGAAACACATTTCTAAATTACGTCACTAAATAGTTCTGTTAAAGGAATGAAAATTTTGTTTATATCTATTATATCTGTAAGATATTAGACAGACATTTCATCTGAGTGCAAGTAGGGGGAAATCTTCTGATTAAAGATATAGGCCCTGTTATTGGAAAAGGCATAATAATATTTAAGTGCACCCATGGCATACTAGCAAATGAGGACTGCATAATTTAGGATCCAGGATAGAGTTAGAGGGGGAATAATTCCTTGAAACATGGATACAAAAAGTTGAATTTGTTGCCTCCACTGAGAAGGGTTTTAGAGACATAGTAGTCATAATCATATCTCATTACTGAGCTCAGATTGTTCAGATGTGATATAATCCATGAAAATTCAGGATACATGATCAATTTTCAAAGTCTGAATAAAAGTCTTTTCTGGAAATATGCTCAACAAATATCATTGCTGACCCTTGAAACGTGGACAACTAGTTTGAAGCTATGGACCCATCTATGGCTCTAGCTATGACACAGTGGATTCTGAGGCTTAAATATTGTTATATATTTATTTATATGTCAGCCAAACACCTTGCTATGGGCTCTGGAGTCCATGATTTTCTGTAACTTAATTTCTTAACTCAGTTTTCTGAGATTTCTTTCCATATCCAGCCACTCAGGCTCAGGTTTGTAGAGGATACTCATGTCTCCAAATCTGGGCATGAATGGCTGGAAAGATCATGGTGCCATTATCAACCAATGGTCAATAGAATCCACATGGTCACCCATTTGGTCACTGTTTGGTGCTACCTCCTTATATCTCTTTCATTTTACCCCTTTTCTAATGCCTATTTTCATCATTTATCATTTCTATACCTTCTCATGTATTCCTGTCTGGTCTCCTGAACTCAAAACCTGACTCCCTTTATTCCCTTTGTTAAAAGTCCTTTGTTGAAAATGGGTCCTTACCAGTCTTATTGGAATGAAGCATAATGCTGCTATTACAAAGACAATTATGCAGCTTTTCATGTGCTGTTATGGAAAGAAATCCCAAACAATTCAGTTAAGAAATCAAGTTACAGAAAAGCATGGGCCATGGAGTCATAGAGTTGGGTCATTAGTCATAGCGCTCAATAAACATTGGATGAATTAATATGTGTAATTACTTAAGTGACCAAATCTTTGCTTTTCATTAGCTCCCCCCTCTACCTCAGATGGTCTTTTCTTAACTTCTCATAATGAACCCCTACTCTTCTTCAAAATTCAACCTGAGTATTATCTCCATTGAGATACCTTTCCTGATTCCACCAGGCATCTGACATAATCATGTGCAAATGCTACTTCCAAATAGATGCCCTGCCTAACTACACTACAGGCCTTTAGTCCTTTTTATTGCTTTTTCTTCACAGCACCCCTTCTCAATGGATGTTATGAATTTGCTTGTTTATTCAAATATTATGTGTCTTCCCAAGGGAATGTAAGATTCATGTGACAGGGACCGAACCTGTTTTATTTACTGCTGCATCTGCAGGGCCTAGAAATTCCTGAAACACAGAAGTTATTTCATAAAATATCTACTAAATAAATCTACGATAACACCAACCAGTAGATATTTATTTATAAGCCAAATTCACCCATTAGAGTATGAGCATTTTTATTCTAATAATATAATTCTATTGTTGCAATGAAAAATAAGTTTAATTTTTGGCTTAAAGAAATATTATGCATTATTCGTCTTTTCCATAGCTATTTATTAACCACCTACAATGTTTTGAAACCTCTGTTAGATCCAGGTCATAACCATAATATGTTCAATATAACATCTGAGTATTATAGGTTCTAGTCAAAAGTGACTAGACTATGACAGTCATCAAGAAAAAAATATTTAATTTCTCTCTTTCACTTTATACTCTTACATAGTAACACATCCACCATATTACCAACTATCTCAGAGGAATAGGTTTTCTTTCTCTCTTTTAAGAATGAATACATCTATTTTTCCCATTTTCCCCTTTCTTATCTACTAGCTCTTTACGATTTTGTTTCATCTATTATTTCCTATCCTCATATCTGTATTTTCTCCTTATACAAAGGAATTGAGCCTGCCTGTCACCACCATCCATGCTCTAGAGCACTGAGCTCTGTCCCCACAAACTCTATGAGGATCTGCATGTTAGAAAAGTAAGCCCAAGGGAAGCGGCTGTGGCTCAATCAGTAGGGCTCCCGTTTACCATATGGGAGGTCCTGGGTTCGGTTCCCGGGGCCTCCTGGTGAAGGCAAGCCCGCCCGCACGGCATGGTTAGCTGACCCAGAGAGCACAAGCAGCAGGGGGGGGATAAATAAATAAATATAATCTTAAAAAAAAAAAAAAAGAAAAGAAAAGTAAGCCCAAGGTCGGACAGTTTCAACAAGACAGAACTGGATTTTGAACTCAAGAAGTTTGAATACAATTTGCTGTTACCAGACATATACAAATCCCCATAGAAAACTAACCAAAGAAACCCAGGTTTGATTAAAGAGATTGCCTTTCTTTCCCCTTTTGCTTCTACCACTGAATGTCTTAAAGGAATAATTTGTAAATTGTCTCCATTCTCTTATTTCCTTTTATATCTCTTTACGCTGCAATTCTCCATCCTCCGCAACACTTTGGAACTCTGTTGCAATTGACATGGCAAATGTTCCAATAGACCCCTTAATTGTCAAATTCAGAGCTATCTTTGTAATTTTATTGAGAGATAATGTTACTTAGTGGTTAGGCTTGTGCTTTCTGAAGGCCACCCCACCTGAGTTACACTCCTAACTCTGCCTCTTCCAAGAGTGATCCTAGACAAGTTTTCTAACCCCTCTGTATCTTGGTTTTTTTAATCTGTAATTTGGGATGATAACATTGGCAACTTCATAGATTGTTTGTGAGGATTGAATAGTAGTACATGAAAAACATGCAGAACATTGTCATAAGTACGGCATGCAATCATTCTTAGTTAGACAATCTTTCTGTCGTTGGCTTTTTATCAGTTTTCTCCTGTTACCATACTGCTGCATAAAAAGCAACCGCAATAACCAGTGTAGTTGGTATAGAACAATAAATTTAATGCTCACCCACCCAACATTTGAGGGAATGAGATGGCTTTTCTGGGTTCACTCTCATGACTTGGGGTTGGTTGGCTGTCTGTCAACTGGTGTATGTGGGGTACTCGGACTCTTTTCCACATGCCTCTCATTCTCCAATAAGCTAGACATGGTATGTTCTGATGGAGATGGCAGGGGTATGAAAGCAACATAGATACCCACAAGGACCATGGACATCCACACTCAAAACTGGAGCACCATCAATTCTGCCTCAGTTTATTGACCAAACATGTTATATGCCTGAACCAAGAGTCAGAATGGGAGAACACTACAACGTTTTCAGGCAAAGAGAGTAGATGAAGGAAAAGGTGAAGCTTTGCATTCTACCACAGATACCACTGCCTAGTCTGTTGTTCTAAACTTTCTTTATCTTAGATAATCTCATCCACTCTAGGGCAATTAGTGATCTCTTCTCTGGACGTCAATGATCCCTAAGTCTATATTTCTAGTCTGTAGAAATGGCAAATAAAACACAGAACATTATGATAAAATTTAATTTTTAAATGACAAATATGTTTTTAGTATAAGTATGTCCAAAATATGTCATGGAACATACTAAATTTTTTTTTGTTTATGTGAATTCAAATTTAACTTGGTACCCTGCATATTTACTTGCTGAATATGGAACCACTATCCACCTGGACATTCTATTGATATCTATATGCCTGAAGAATGTTTCCAAATGTGTTTCCATATAGACATCAGTACCTCAAAATGTCTTTTCCTCAAAATAGCGTATCCTTCCCATAAATGTACCTCTTTTGCCTCTCCATACTCCTTTGAGGCATTTCCATCCACCTAGTGCTCCAGGATTGAAATCTCAGGGTCATTAAAATAATTGTCAGTTTCTTGTCCTCTCCTTGTTCTTTATATAGTAATTCTCCTTAATTCTGCTATTTGAATGTTCTTCAAAAAGGTCCCATTTTCTCCATCCCCAATTTGCCTTTCCTGTTTCAGGTCTCTTCATGTATTCCTCACGATACTTTCTAATAAGGATTGTTATAACCCAACATTTACTGTTCACATCTTAAGTTGCCATTCTGTGAAAGGGAACAGCTTGAGCACAGCCTGCTTCCTTTCCCTGTAACCCACAAATAAACCGTGTGTTCAGGACTAGATGTGTTAACCTGAGTCCTAGCACAAGATGAGAAATGTGGGCTGAATTCCTTCACCTCCAGAGTGTCTGGAGAAAAAACAGATAGTGTTCTGCCATCACATCCCTTTCCATTTTCCCTGAACACGTGTAAATATTCACTGAAAACTGCTTGGTTGTATATGTGTGTCTTATGGCTCTCAGCTCATCCCCGCTACTATATCTGTTCCTGGTAAGGAGGGAGTAGGTGCCCTTGCCTACAGAAGATGAGACGATTGCATGTAGACCATCTTCCTGTGTTAACTGCTGAGCAAACTCACTGTCCAAGGAAGACCAATGCCCACTAGTGAAGCTGATCTTTCTTTGTCTCTTCTCTGCATGGGTAATTGATGTTTTATCCAGTGCTAAGTAAGTTGTGTCTTTCTTTTTGGCACCTGTGGCACCTGTATTGAAATACTTTAACATCTCTTTGATATCCTCCATGTGGTAGGACTACTAACCTGAAGTTGGTAATAGGTGCCTTTCCCCTGACACATTCCCCTTCTTGTTTATCTTATTGGATAGAAACCTGGAGTTTGAAGTCGGACTGCTTGGGTTCCAATATTGATTTGGTTGGTGATTAATTCTCTGACTTTGGAAAGTTATTTTACCTTATTAAGTCTCATATTTGTTATCTAAAATTTTGATGATAATTTTATTGTTTTCTACATAATGTGCTAAGGATCAAGTTGACCAATGCTTAAAAAGCACACATGAATGGCCAGACACAGAGTAATCAACAGACATTAGCTATAATTATTATTACAATATACTTTTTTTCTCTTTTTCACCTAATAGAAATACCTCCTAATCTTGTAGTGTCCAGTACATAAAAACTACTCTGGCATCAGGCCCAGGAAAAAAACAAAACAAAACCAGTTGTCCTCAGCTATACTCTTTCCATATATTTTCCTCTTTTCGTAATGACATTTATTACATACTGTGATGTTTGCATATCTTTTTCCCTCCTCAATAGTGAGCTCCTTCAGTGAAGTTTTTATTTACTCAACTTTAATAAATATGCATTGAAACTCATAACAGAGCCGTATAGTTAAATGTCTTACTTTCTTATTTCACCTATGTCTATAATACTAGATGCCTGTTCAACCTGATATGTTCCTATTATAAGTTGCATTTCTTTTATGCTATATTTTCATGCTAAAATTATATCTGAAATATATAATTTGCCAATAAAATTTATTCAGCCCTTATGAAACAACCTATATTGCTTCCTAGGCAGACAGCCCAGAAAATGCACAATAAATTATTAGAACCCCATTCCAACAGTCTTTTATATTGTATGATTAAACCCAAACTCAGAGTATCCCCAACAGCCATTTTTCACCTCTTTCACTTCCAGACCTCTGTTCAGAGATCTCAGGGACAGCACTATTTAATAAATAAGGAAATAGATGAAGAAAACTAAGCTAGTATCATTGTTTTCTTAATCTACTTTGTTTCAGAAATAAAGAATGTGATGATAAATGGAGTGTATCATGTAGGGTTTTTGATATAAAGAGATGGAAATCACTGCAAAAAAGAAATGTATTAAGAATATGGGTAGCCCAAGGAAACTGTGGGAAGACTGGGAGATTAGGTTGACAACCTGTACAGGACTCAGGGATGTCAAGAGAGCTAGGATAGAATCCAAGCCAATGCCATAGCAATAGCTGGTGACTTCTGCTTCTGGACATTGCTGATGCCACCCCTCCTGCACCAAAACTCTTGATAAATTCTGAATTATTATTTCATTTTTGCATCACTTTTAAAAGACCCAAGACCAGGTGTAGTGCTTGATTAGCCAAGTCTAATTCACATGTATATGGCATCACTACTAGGACTAATTAAAGGGATTATTTAGTCTTCTTCAGGGTCTAGAGTAGGAGTCACAAGGCACCCTATTTATTCTAAAGCAAGAACAAGGCTTAGATACTAAGTCACCCCCCCAAAAAAAAGTCATAAATGCCAATGACACAGGTAATTTAGAATGAATCTATATGTTGTATCAGCCCAGAGTATAAATAATTACGTGGTCCTATTAAGTGATATGAATGCTACTGAAAGCTGATTTATTCCTCATTCATACCTTCCAAACAATGCCTCCATGTTCCTACAGGTGATGAAAATTCTTCTGAGTCAGATCATCACTTAGCTCTAGTTAAGACACCTGATCATGTTTAGAAGTTCAAATTTATTTCCTGGGGGTTTGGGAGAAAAACAGTACCATACGTTTCTCCCACCCCATCTCTGGCACATTAGGCAGGCAAGTGATAGGGTTGGGAAAAAATAAGAGAAAAAAAAGGGACATTTTCTGGAGCAAAGGATGCAGTGTCAAGAGGGCAGGTATACATAGTGAGGGACCTGGAATCCAGAAGATACCAGGTGGTGATTTACCTCTTGGGAATAGATGTGATTGGGGTGGAGGATAGAGATCAGAAGGAAATGAATAGGAAATCACCAAAGAGAAACCACTTCTATAAAAATTATGCCCCAAGCTTTTAGTTGATTTAAGTGTATTATAAGATGTACTATCAAAAGCACCAGATCTGATAGATGCAACAGTTGGATTTGAACTTAGGTAAGCATGGTTGAGGGCCCATGTATTCTCCACTTCACTGCACTACTGATTTAGAGTCCACCAGAAAAGAAAGGAACTAAACACCCTCAGCCATTTGTGTAAAATGAGGATAATAATAGTATCCACCTCAGAGGATGGTTGTATTAAATACTTCTAAAGTTCCTGGCACATAATAAGTATAAATACATGCTTACCATTATTATTGCCATGTTAAGAGAATTGTCTATCTTAGGAATTCAGTTGAAGTGGTTGCCCTTTAATAGAGGTTGGTTTTAAATAATGGTGGACAGACCGTGATGTTAACATAAAATATCTTCTTACAGAGAGTATCAGAAGAAGTCATATATAATTAGTGAACCAAAATCATCTTTTGAAATACAGTTGGGAAATTACCTCATCCCATGGTGTAAGTTTATTGCGAATCGCAACTGGGTTCATATAAAGGCCAAAGCTTTGAGGAAGGAAAAATTATCTCTAATAGGCACAAAGTTGATTAAAGGGATACTAAATTAAAACATCTTAATTTGTAGGAGGCCCTCTCTTAAAGAAAAAGGGAACATTAAAGAGTTTTGGGGGTTCATGCTATTTGAGACGTAAAGGCTGCCGGTTTTACCAGCCTCACTTCTGAGCGTTTATAAAGTCCCCGTGCAGAGAGTGACATTTAAACTGAAGTAATTTGGCCTTTACTATTCAACTGAATCTATTCCTGTAATAGAGGGTAAGATGAAATCATTGACAACCCAGGCTTCCACAGAAGCCGTTGGATGGGTACTAAAACCTCAATGGCTTAAATCACTTCTTATTTTGACTGTAGAGATGAAAATTTTGGAAGTCAGGGTCAATAGAATGTTCTGGCTTGTGTCTGGTCACAGAAGTTATATATCTTTAGCCACTAATTAAACACCCATTAACAAGAAGATGCTAATATTCTGCATTCATTGAGTTAGTACCATCTTTGTCCAATCACTGGGGCCTATTTTGGTCATTTGTAGACTAGAATCTTTCAAGCATGACACTTTCTCAAAGGGTTTTGGTAAATCACCAAAGCAGTATTTAATTTTTGTAGAATAAATTCCAACTTTGATATCATAACAAATCATATTGTAATCTTCTATGCTGCTTAATTTCCCAGCTCAGAGATACCACGTGGAAGGAATTTTCTAAAGGAAAGAAGAAATAAACTCATGAAATTCTCTCATACCTGATATGAGGCTTGAATTATTTAAAGGGCATTTTTCTTGGGGTGGATTCTTTCACAATAGGGTTATGTCACAGGTATGTTCTTTGTAATGAGGGCATTTGTTCATTTTTTTTTCTTAGTGATAGTAAAAGCCATCATAATGTTTTTTTATTTTTATTTTTTGTTTTAATATAGAGCAACTGTGTAACAAGTACTCAGGAACACCACAGTTAATGAAGAACTAAGTCTATCAATCAATCAAGTCAATTCAAACAATCAATAAAAAGAGATTTGCACCAGGTAGTGCAATATGCATTTATTATCTATTTATTTTCTAGTATTTTTAGACATTAAAGATTTAGCCTCTGGGTCAAAAAGAAAATACATATCTATATTTAGAACTAAAGGCTTGGATGACTAATATCAATAATGACTTAGAAAAGAACATCAAGATTATGGCATCAAATGCAACCTACTTAATCCTTTTGATTGCGTTAATCCTCAAATTAAGAAAGTCTTTTTTATTTTATAATATTTTTTATTTTGTCCCAACAGCTCATTTAACTTAGTGCTTGTGTTTGTGCAGAAACCTTTCAAAATTTGTTTTACTCCAATATTCTGTTTAGATCTTTCAAAAAGCCTATGTGAGGTGTGACTTTTCACTTTGTATTTTTGTTTTAAATCTACTAATTTCTGAGTATCATGCTTCTTTGGTGTTGATTGGGCCTTCCAAATGAACAATAAATGATTTCTTATTTTTTTGTAATAATATACCATTGATTCCAGGTTGTAATTAATGGGCAGATACAAGTGTTTCTCAAAGGCAATTTAAATGATTTAGCTGATAAAATAATCTTTTAACTCTTAACAGAAACATGTGTCTGCTTTCTGTTTAGAAACATCAATAAATTATATATCAGGACTTTAGCAGTGTTTGAATAAATAGAAATCAGACTTTTGTGGTTAATATTTTTACAACTTTTATTCCAAACAGTGACAGAGAGCAAATATTATACATCATTTATACATCATGACCGTGCCATGTGTATTAGTCAGCCAAAGGGATGCTGATGCAAAATACCAGAAATTGGTTGGTTTTTATAAAAGGGTATTTATTCGGGTAGAAGCTTAGAGTTACTGGGCCATAAAGAATAAGTTTCTTCCCTCACCAAAGTCTGTTGCTACGTGTTGGAGCAAGACAGCTGCCGACGTTTGCCAGGGTTCAGGCTTCTTGGGTTCCTCTCTTCCCAGAGGGGCTCAGCTCCTCTGTTTCCTCCACAAGGCCAGCTGTGAACCAGCAGGCAAAAGGCTCGTCTCTATCCCAGGGCCTTCTCTCCTTCCTCACCAGAACTCCAACATCAAAACTGCTCCAACTCTGCCTTTTGCCATGCCTTTTATTTGATTGCCCACCCACCAAGGGTGGGGCTCAACGCCCTACTGATGTGGCCCAAACAACGCCCTAATCATAACTTAATCATGCCCAGATTAACAGACCAGTTTACAAGCATGATCCAATATCTATTTTTGGAATTCATGACTATATCAATCTGCCAAACTGCTACACCATGTATACTGTGTCTATGTTCATCAAACCTCACTATCTAAAGCTATAAAACAAGGGCGTTCTGCAAGGTTATGTCCAAGGTATTTTTACATTCTATGATGTTGTTTTTACTTTGATGTTGTATTACTTTGACTCAGACTTTCCTTTTAAAGACTAACATTTGATCCAGAAAATGCCTTTTTAAATAATTGTCCTTTTGTTTTAAGACAAATGACTAAGAAATCTTATTACCATTACTAATTACAAATTGTTACATAATATATGTGCCTATAATTTTTTTTTTATCTTAAGAGAATTTCCTAAAATGTTGATTAACTTTCTCTATTGGTCATTTGGTTGTTTATCAGGAGAATTATAAGATGTATAAGGAAAATGTTACAATTTTCATGACAAATACGTAACTGCAGCTTTACATAAAGAACAAAGCCATAAAAATTATTGTTCTTTCATATTTACTGAAGAAACTAGTGGGTATTTAAAAGAAATTTTTTGCACTTTGTTTATGTTTATTGTTAAAAATAAAACAAGTGAACTTTGTTAAGAGTTTGAGTTATAAAGCAACTAGTTAATCTGGCTGGTCTCAAATTTTATCACCTGGGATCAATTCATTTGAATTTAACCAAAATATTGCCATTAAACATGTAATTTATCACTTGACATTCTATCCTCTTCACAAATATATTTTTATGAGAGATCAGCAAGAAAATCATTATGCTTCTGTTCAAAAAAACTCTTTAAGTTTCCTATCACCTTCATTACAAAATCAGTTCTCATAAATACCCTTGAAATCACCAAACTTCTTTTACTTGTCCTCTTCACTTTTTGTTATTTCTGCTTTTCAATAAAAATTTCCATTAAATATTTCCTTTGCTGAAATAAACAAACAAAAATAAATTCATTTTCAGCATGTTGGTTTCCTTCAATTCTTCCTTAAGTATCTCTAAATTAAGGGAAATGATAGAAAAAAATAGACAGTCAACAAATATTCCTTCACATAGAAAGTACAGGGGTAAAAAATATCCCCCCTTATTGTAAATATTCAAGAATTCTTTGCATTTTAACAAAATTATATGTAGTAGAATATTTGATTTTGAACTTCCTTTCTATATGTGAGGACAATATAAACAGGCTGTTTAAAAGGTCAATTTTGTATTTATTTTAATTTGCATCAGTAACAAGAGAAACATTTATTTCATGGATGGGGATAATGTGGCTGAAAGGAAAAGCAGCCAAAATAAATAAAAGAAAGAGCAAAATAATCTTTAAACCAGTTGATAAAGCATTAAAGTCATTTGTTTCAGCTTGAGTGTTCAGCAGACATTGTCACCAAGGACATACTTTCAAATATATGTATGTCTTTTCTCTAAGTCTCAGAAGGAGAAAATTGAGTCTTCAGAAGTCAAAATGAGAAGTTGGAGAATGTTTTGCTAAATTGGTTTTGTTCTTGAAATATAAATGCTGGAAAACCATATCATAGTTGGAAGGAGTTTGCTATATATATACACCTGATAGCTCACTGGGAATTAATCACAACATTCATCTTTCAACTCGTGCTCAAAACCAGCTGTTCGGAAGTTAATAAACTCCTGTTTATATAAGCAATGTTCTTGTCAAACCACAAATTACCATGGCTAGGGCTAAATAAAATTTTATATAACTCTGTCAGCTCTTATTTGGGGCAATTTTTCCCTCCTTGCTGTTTCTATTTTGAAGAAAAGGTATTGAGGGCTCCATGAGTGACTTTATAAAATATTGGCTCTATAAAAGTAATTAATATGGAGAAATGTGTAGTTGTAGGAAGAGAAATGAAATTAGCTAGTATCAAAGATGCTCAGAAACTTACTAAGTATTCTAATAGCAATATCATATTTCAAAATTTCATAGTCATTATTTATTCATTGACATAATTTAAGTCAGGCATTTGAATACCAAATCTTTAATCCTTACATAAACTCTGAAATATTATTATCTTGATTTTAATAACAAGGAAACTGGCTCAGAGTGGTTAAGTGACTTGCCCAAGACAGCACAGCTAGTAGAAAGTTAGGACAGGACCATGGACAGGTAAGTTGTTACTACAGAGCTATTTCATGGACTTAAATCATCAGTGAGTTGATTGCATCTATGGCTGATTACATCTCCAATCAACTGAAGAGATCAACTTCAGCAATGAGAGACATCTCATCCAATCAGTTGAAGGCCTTAAAAGGAGAAGTAATTTCAGCAGTCAGAAGAGAGCATTCCCATCTCTATTTCAGACAACCAGCTTCTCCTGGGGAATTCATTGAGGACCTTCATTGGAGTTGCTCGCATGCAGCCTGACCTAAGGAATTTGGACTTATGAGACAATTTCATAAATTTGCATAATATTTACAGATATCTCCGGTTGGTTCTGTTTCTCTAGAGAATCTTAACTAATACAACTTGGTACTGGGAGTGATTCTTGAGAAACTAATGACTGTTTCCAGTAATCAAGAGGCCACTGATAGTCCAAATGCAAATAGGCAATATGCCTATTCGTGTTTGGACTATCAGTGGCCTCTTAATTATTGGAAAGAGTCATTAGTAACTTTGAATCTAATCAGAGTAGAGAGACAACTGCAAAATCCTCAGAGCCAACTCAGAAATCCCATTTTTAAGGTTTTGTTTCTTAGGTATTACTGTAATGGTCTGCCCTGTGGAAATACTTTCCTGACCTCCCTTTTGCCCTGAGGAAATAGCCACCTAACCTCCAGTCTGCCCCAAGGAGTCTTCCAAACAACCTCCATCTGAAGAAATTAATCCTATCTCACTGGATGAAACTGCAAAGAAATGATCTGAGGTAACTGGCTTGAAAGACACTTCTAATCCTTCTCATTAGCCCTCCCCACCACCCCTCTTCTCTTCTAGATTGATGACTAAACTAAAATCCCAATAAGCCCCCAAAGGTGAGGTACAAAGTGTGACCCATAAGGAAGTACACTTATTCTAAAAGAGCTACATGAGTTTTCCAATTTATATAGATGGAAATCAGGGGAATATGTGTGGCAATGGGCATTAAGGGTGTGGGATAATGGTGGAAGGAATATAAAATTGGATTAGGCTGAATTTATTTATATGGGCCCACTAAGCAGAGATTCTGCATTCAATGCTGTAGCTCAAGGGGTTAAAAGGGGCTCTAATAATTTGTTCCAGTGGCTGCCTGAAACATAGATCAAAAGATGGCTGAAATTACCTGCTGTTAAATGCCAGAACTGTTCTGGTCTATTGTAGATGAGGGGACCCAAAAGCTTAGAGACAATGGAATGCTAGAATAGAGTTATCATCTAAGACCTGCCCATCCAGGCCCAAGAATATCCAGAGGACACACCTTTCACCAGGACTGTGAGGAATAAATTAGTGAGACTAACTCCATCTTTCCTGGAGAGCTCTGTGGTTGCTCTTCTCTGTAAGTCAGATATTACTGTGGGAATTGCTATCACAGAAGTAGGATCCTTAAATGCTATTGGGGATAATTGGATCCCAGGCCAGCAGAAGCCAAGTGGCAGCACATAATTACCAAAGACAAGGTGGGCATGGTTACCACAATGAAAAGCAAACTCAGAGCAGCAATCAAAATAGTCTGAACTGCATAAACCTATGGCATTGGCTAAAAGATCATGGGGTTCCTAGTAGTAAAATAGATGGGCAGTCTACTAAATTCCTACTTGATCTGTATAAGCAGAAGAGTTCTAGTTTGGGTGAACCAAAGCCTATCTTGAATTACAGAAACAGAGAGTCATGGTCCCTTAATCAATTTCCAGACTTGAGACAGCTTACAGTCCCAGAGTCCCTTGAATGAGGGGAAGGCCAGCTCCTCTTGGGGAAGGATGCTGTTACACTGCCAAAAATTTATACTATTAATCTTCCTCCCAGCTTTCCCCAAAAAGACCTATGTGCATTGAAGAAAAGGAAATAATCAGACATTTTGTGGATTATTAGACACTGGCTCAGAAGTGACATTAATTCCGAGAGTCACTGTGGTCCACCAGTCAGAGTAGCAGCTTATCGAGGTCAGATGATTGATGGAGTTTTAGCTCAGGTTCCTCTCACAGTGGGTCCAGTGTGTCCACAGACTCACTCTGTGGTTATTTCCCCAGTTCCAGAATAAGTAATTGGAGTAGACACACTCAGCAACAGGTTGAATCCCCACATTGGTTCCCTGACTTGTGGAGTGGTAAGAAAGGCCAAGGGGAAGCCACTAGAACGTCCTCTAACTAGCAAAATAGTAAATCAAAAGCACAACGGGACTCCAGGAGAGACTCAAAGATCAGTGCCACAAGGACCTGAAGGATGCAGGAGTGGTGATGTCCACCACATTCCCATTCAACTCTCCCATTTGGCCTGTGTAGAAAAAGATGGATCTTGGAAGATGACAGTGACTTATCATAAACTTCAACAGGTGGTGACTTGAATTGTGGCTGCTGTTCCAGTTATGGTATCATTGCTTTACCAAATCCAAACATCCCCTGGTTCTTGGTATGCAGCTATTGATATGGAAAATGCTTTTTTCCTCAGTTGCTGTTAGTAAGGACCACAAGAAACAGTTTGCTTGCCCAAAAATACATCTTCTCTGTCCTACATCAGGGGTATATCAACTCTCCAGCCCTATGGTGTAGATAGTCTACAGAGTCCTAGCTTGACTACCCCTCTTACAAGACATCACACTGTTTCATTATATGGATGACTTCATGTTGATTGGCCCTAGTAAGCAAGACATAGCAACTACTCTAGACTTATTGGTAAGACATTTGCATGTTAGGGAAAGGGGAAGGGAGATTAATAAAAAAATAAAATACAGTAGCCTTTCACCTTGGTGAAATTTCTAGGTGTCCAGTGGTTTGGGGCATGTCAAGATATCCCTTCTAAAGTGAAAGATAAGCTGATGCATCTGGCCTTTCTACAACCAAAAAAAGAAAAAAAGAGGCATAAGGCCTAGTTGGCCTCGTTTGGATTTTGGAGACAACATATACCTCATTTGGATGTGCTACTCCAGTAAGATTGCTAGTTCTGAGTGGGGGCTGGAACAAGAGGAGGCTCTGCAACAGGTCCAAG
The DNA here is from genome assembly GCA_026826555.1 of Tolypeutes matacus. NCBI lineage: Eukaryota > Metazoa > Chordata > Mammalia > Cingulata > Chlamyphoridae > Tolypeutes > Tolypeutes matacus. The sequence goes on along the minus strand of JAKSZT010006889.1, from coordinate 85,625 downwards.
CTGCTGTGCAAGCTGCACTGCCACTGGGACCATATGATCCAGTAGATCCAATGGTGCTGGAAGTATCAGTGGCAAATAGAGATGCCATCTGGAGCCTTTGGCAGGCCCCAATAGGAGAATCACAAAATCCCTTAGGGTTTTGAAGCAAAGCCCTGACATCCTCTGCAGATAACTACTCACCCTTTGAAAAACAATGCCTCAAATGTTGGTCTGCTAATGGCCCTTAGTAGAGACTGAACATTTAACCACAGACCACCAAGTTACCATGAGATCTAAGTTGCCTATCATGAGCTGGATGTTGTCTGACCTGCCAAGCCATAAAGTTGTGTGTGCACAGTGTTACTCCATCATCAATTGGTAGCTGTATACAAGAGACAGGGTTCAAGCAGGTTCTGAAGGCACAAGTGAGTTACATGAGGAAGTGGCCCACATGCCCATGGCCACCACTCCTGCCACATTACCTCTCTTTGCCAGGTCACTGCTATGGCCTCTTGAGGAGTTCCTTACAATCCATTGGCTGAGGAAGAGAAAACTCAGGCCTGACTTACAGATGGTTCTGCATGATATGCAGGTACCACCTGAAAGTGGACAGCCGCAGCACTGCAGCCCCTTTCTGGAATTTCTCTGAAGGATAGTGGTGAGGGGAAATCCTCCCAGCATGAAGATGTTTGAGAATTGCACCTGGTTATTCATTTTGTTTGGAAGGAGAAATGGCCAGAGGTGTGTTTGTCCACTAATTCATGGGCTGTTGCCAATGGTTTGTCTGAATGTTCAGGGACTTGGAAGGAACATGATTGGAAAATTGGTAACAAAAAGATCTGGGGAGAAGTATGTGGATAGACCTTTCTGAGAGGGCAAAAAACATGAAGATATTTGTGTCCCATATAAATGCTCACCAGAGGGTGACTTCAGCAGAGGAAGATTTTAATAATCAACTGTATAAGATGACCCACTCTGTGAATACCAGTCAGCTTCTTTCCCTAGTCATTATGACATTGCCCAATGGGCTTATAAACAAAGTGGCCATGGTGGTAGAGATGGAGATTATGCATGGTCTCAGCAACATGGACGTCTCCTCACCAATACTGACCTAGCTACAGCCACTGCTGGGTGCCCAATCTGTCAGCAACAGAGATCTACACTCAGCCTCTGACATGGCACCATTCCCTGAGGGATCAGCCTGCTACCTGGTGGCAGGTTGATTACATTGGACCACTCCCACCCTGGAAGCAATTTATTCTAAATGGAATATACACATACCCTGGGTATAGGTTTGCCTTTCCTGCACAAAATGCTTTTACCAGAACTACCATCTGTGGACTTACAGAATGCCTTATTCACCATCATGTTATTCCACATATCATTGCTTCTGATCAAGGAATACACCTCACAGCAAATAATGTGCAGAAATGGGCATATACTCATGGAATTCACTGGTCTTACCTACATCCTGCTGTTACCAGAGAGCAGAGTACAAGTGATATTTAAGGTAAAGCGTGGCCTGAAAGAAGTGACATAATGAATTTGTAGTCATTACCAACTAATTTAGGTTGAGCATAAGTTGGTAAAACTCAGTAGCATTCTGGAAACCAAAGTAAAACAAACAGATAGAATGGATCTTGATTAAGATCACAGGTTTTGACTACATACCTGGAAAAAATCAAAAAGGCTCTGCTATAAGCCAAATGTGAACAGTTCTCAAGCCTTTTATTTTATCATGTACAATTTTAGATGTTAGAATAGATATTAATAATACTTTGTGTTTAGGTGGTGAGTGAGAACCATAATTTTGAGTAAGGAATGGACAGACAAGTTACTTTATTAGAGGAAAACTCATAAGGCTCAGGACTATGAACAATGGAACCAGTCTAGTTGGGTACGGTGAAGGAAGAGAAATAATGAAGTAATCAATCAACTCAATCTCTTTTCTTTTCCTTACTCTTCTCACTTTCTCCATAGGATATATGAAGTCTCACACTCTGTCTGATAACTTTTAAGGAAGATACATTTTGTAATAATGCCACCACGTAGAGAAAAAGCCTTTTCTTGAATGGAACATAGCCTAGGTGTTTGGAAGGAGGAAGTTTAAAAGGGAAAAAGGCAAGGAGTCTCCCCTTCACAGAACAGTGTTCCTAATTTTCAATATTGCCTGACACCTGAAGCATAACTTCTCTGTGCCCAAAGTGTTTGGGTGTTAATAGAGAGCACATGGTTTGGACAGCAGAGGTAATGTGAGTGATATATTCATTAAGTGGAGTTATGAAGAACACAGTGTTTGAAAGTAAAAACAAAGCAAAAAAACACACATACATGATTGTGGAGAAAATCTGTATGATTTGTTTACAATCCAAGAGCCTCTCAAAATCCCTGATATAAATATGTTTATAGATGTCCTTTTTTTTTTTTTTTATTGTGGGTAAAAATCAAATTTTTCACAAAACATACCAATATTTGTAAAATGATATATAAATATATATGCATATATGTGCATTTGCTTACAAAAATGTTATTTTATACATACATATATATATATATTTAAAAGGTGCTTAGATTACCTAGATATTATACAGAAATTATAGGGATTCCCATGTTTCCCACCTCCCACACCTCCCACAACCTCCCAAATAAACATCTTTCATTAGTGTGGCATATCACCCGCAATGGATATACACATCCTGGGGCTTTGCCATTAAGCATGGACCATAGTTCACATTGTAGACCACATTCTCTCCCACACAGTTCTGCATACTATATGCTGATGTAAAATGGCTTACATCTGTCGCTGCAACACCACTCAGGACAACCCCCAAGTCCTGAAAAAGCCCCTGTATTTCAACTGCCCTTCCCCTTCCTGCCCCGAGAGCATCCAGTGGCCACCGGCTCCACTTCACTGCCATAGATGTCCTTTTCGTTGACTAAGCAAAAAGTCTGCAGTGGTACCTTCTGTACACCAGGGGGCATGCTGCACTAGTTCATTCTTTTCAGCACTTGAAATTTGTAAAATGCTTCTCAGAACTCTGATTCACCCCCTCGTTCTCATCACCACATTGATCACATGGCTATTTTTCAAGACTGTTCTTCTGGAGCACAAATATCTGAAGCTGGCTGGAGATTTCTATGTTAAGTTTCATTTATAGGCCAACTGAGAGCCATTTTAAGATTGGAATAAAACTTTTCAAACTTTCAAGGCATTATTTCTAAGTCTCAACCCTTTGTAATATGAAGCCTGACATTTCTGTTGAGGCAGAATATTCTGTGAATTAATATGAATACGACCTAGTTTCCCATAACATACCTACACTGTGCAGTTTTACTCCATGACTAGTTTGCTAAGGACTCTTTGGGCCTTATTAAGAATAGAAATGCTCCACAACACATAGACAAAAGTCCTAGAATAATGTTTAATTTTTCATAAAAGAATAGTATTTATTAGCAAAACTCTTTTAGGTATTAAAGATTATAGATTTTTTAAACTATTGTAAAATGCCCACTTGTGTATAGTAGGTTCCACTGCAGATATTTTGCCTTAGTCAACAGCAACAAAAAAGGGATATTTATAAACATATCTTTATTATAACTTCAGAATACATGATAACTTGTGAAATTGAATACCAAAAATATATTTTAATGTTTTCTTGAGGAAACATTTCTAACTATTAGTGTTTGGTATACAAACATTCTAGAGAAAGAGATTTATCAGCCAAATTTAATTTTTTGACACTTGAACTTTAAGGAAACAGAGTTGTGTCTCAATAATAGACAACATGGTTGTCTATGTGCCTTGCAGGTACAGTTTTTGTAAGGCAAGGGCTTCATATAGAGTTAGGCAACAAAATGGAGTACAAAAAATTACATAGTCTCTAATGTATCATATAAATCATAGTCATTTGTACTTTGTAAATGTGCCTTGCTGGCAATCAGTTTTGTATTTGGGGATCAAGTGAAATAATCATCTTTGATTAAATCTGATGCAAACTAAAATCAAGTTTAGTGGCTGTGTTGTGGTTAATTCTTCAAGAAACTCTAAATAATTACAAATGGAAAAATCCTGGGCTGCTCTCACGTCAGGTTTTGAAATGACATATCAACACACAAGTATTGCTTAGCTACATGGTTTTCATGAAGAAAAACCAATTGCAGTAGGTTTCATAGTCATTCACTAAAGTTATTCCTTTAGTGAAAGGGTGAAAGAATTGGCAAAAAACCCTGAGTGCTTTTTGACCCCAATGTTGATGTTGAAGTAGAATGTTTACATGTAAGTTACAACATTTTATCATGCATGTAATAGTTCAATTTGATGGAACACCTGTTACATGCCAAGCAGCACAGTAAATGGGATGCCATTCCTTCACTCCATGAGAAGAGTGTCCATTATGTCTTAGTTAAAGAAGTAGCAGATTATAAGTAAAATGATTACCATATCATAAAATTAGAAAGCAGCACAATATTGTAGAAAAGAACAGGCATCATTTAAGATGTCATTCACCCAGGTAGCCTTCTCTAATTAAATTGAGTACAATTCAATAAACATTATTAGAATATCTAACATGGATTTTAAAAACCAACAACACTGGTCTTGATCCTCTATTTGATATTTAAAAATATCTCCCACAAGACAGACTTCCAGATTAATGACATTTATATCCAAATGGTAGCAAACAAGCTTACATCAGTGCCATGAAACAGGGAGAGAAAATGGTTGTACCAATATAAATACCACTCTCATAGAGGAGAGGGCCACTTCACAGGGAATGAAAGTAAGATCAAGGCTCTGATATAATCTTGGATTTCAACATATATAAAAAAAGAACAAGGGCATGGCTAAAAGCAAAGGTATATGTGATAGTTTGAATTTTGTGAATCCCAGAAAAGATTATATTCTTGAACTAATCCATTCCTGTGGGTGTGGGGTCCTTTGATTGCATTAAATTCATTTAAGGGACCTTTGATTAGATCAATGATTAGATCGAGTTAGGGCTTGTGATTGGACTATGTCAGTGAGGTGTGACCCAGGCTGGGTCTACACCTTCTTGCTCAGTCTGATATAAACTGAGAACACAAAGAGGAAGAAGGGACACAGAGAAAAGGAGCTCTGCCATTTTGACCCTGCCATGTGAGAGAGAGGACTCCAGGTTTGCCGACAGTTGAAAAAAGACAGAGAAGCTCCAAGAGGCACAGGGTGCCAAGGCCCAGGGAGACATGCCTGTGAGCTCAAGGAAAAAGTGACGAGAGACTGGCAGACTCACCATATAGCCTTGTCATGTGGCAGGGCTTCAGGGTCTTTTAGCAGCTGACCTTTGGTAAGAGCATCTCTGATGATGCCTTGATTTAGAACATTTTTGCAGCCTTGGAACTGTAAGGTTTTAACCTAATAAAATTCCCATTATAAAAGTCTTCCGATTTCTGGTACACTGTATTTGCAAACTTTGGTAAACTAAGAATATATAAAAGCACAGTTTAAGGGGAAAAAGATGAACAATTTGCAGTGTGGTAAGAAATGAATCTGGAAAAGTAGCTTGGTACCAAATCATAGAAAAACTGAACAGAGAAGCAGTTTTTTCTTTCAGACAGAGCCATGTAAGTCTTGGTTCAAAAAATTTATTGGTCTTGTACCCTTGGATAAGTTGTTTTCTCTGATTTCTGGCACCTCACACAAAGAGTTATGAGATTTGAGTAAGATATTTCATGCAATGCATAGACATACTCAAATAGTAACAACAGCCAGGGAGTTTATATAAATGAGTAAGAAAAGACCACTCATAAAAACTCAGGGTGTCATATTTCAAAATGCTTTCTCAGGTTGCTTTTTTATTTTTCACTCAGACACACTTGATTACTATATTCGATACTATATTCTTCTTTCACAAAAAGTATGCTCTTATTCATATTTTATAAAACATAGATCTCTCGGTTGTTTTTTTTTTCAATTTTGATCGAGAATGGAGCTCAATAAATATTTCACCACTTTTTTAAAACATCTACTTAAGAATAGAAAGCATAAGCACATTGAAAAATTCTAATCACATTAGAGCCCAATATAAAAGAGAGTACTGGACAGCTGAAAATTGGAGGCAATATCCTAGGGTAAAAGGGAAATGTCTGTAGAGCAAGGATTCTTAACATTTTTTGCTCCATGGACCCTTTTGCCAGCCAGGTAAAACTCGTGGACCCCTTACTAAGTCCACACGATACTGTGTATTATTTAATAAATGTATCACACTTGCACCAACACGTCCGCACAAGAATAATGTTTTTTTGAATTTTAAAATCAAGCTCACAGACCCCCTGAAATCTTTCCACAGATCCTTGGTGGTCCGTGGACCCCTGGTTAAGAAACCTATCTCTAGAGATTTATTAGATTGGTGTCATGCAGCAGTCAGGCAGAGTCATACCAGGTTTTTTATTATTTTTTATAGAAGCAAGATGTTTTTTAATCTCTCCATTTAAAAATGTCGAAAACCTATTCAAATTTTGTTTTAAATGCTGAGGGAATCAACATCATACCAGTTGTATAAAACATAGAGCAGTCATTGGCACAAAAATGTGCTAATTAATATTTATTCCTTGAATAAAAGAATGAATGGATGCAGGCCTAATGTGGCCCACAAATTAGGCTTCTGAATTAAGGTATGTGTCATATGTGCCAAAAATGGTAATTATCAATAAGTACATACTACTGCTATTAGCAAACTACTGAATGTCTTTATTTTTTTTTTTATTTTTTATTTTTTTTAAAGATTTTATTTATTTATTCATTTATCCCCCCCTTGCTGCTTGTGCTCGCTGGGTCAGCTAACCACGCCATGTGGGCGGGCTTGCCTTCACCAGGAGGCCCCGGGAACCGAACCGGAGCCTCCCATATGGTAAACGGGAGCCCTACTGATTGAGCCACAGCCGCTTCCCTGAATGTCTTTAAAGAGAAGCATGATATACTCTACACAATTTTAAGAAGGCAACTCTATTTTATCGTTCATTGCAGAGACTAGATTGAGGGAGAGAGAAATTAGACACAGCAAGGTTTTTGGAATATAGCCTAGAAAGGTCATATGAACCTAATGAAGACAGAAGACAGTGAAATAGAAATGGAAAGAAAAGTTAACTATATGGAACATTGTAGAGGTAGCATGTTATACTCAGATTAGTTATGAAAATTAAAGGAAGTAGGAAAAATGAAACCAATATCAAGGTTTTGAATCATGGTGCATTAGTAAGGATTCTCCAGAGAAATGGAGCCAACAGGATATACATATATATCTAAATATCTATATCTATAGTACCTCTATATCTCTTTCTGAATATGAATCTGTATCTATAGCTATATCAATCTATCTCCAAGAATATACACATACACTTACTTGCATATTTTTAATATTTTAATTGGCTCACATGATCATGGGTGCTGACAAGTTTGAATTCCACAGAGCATGCCAAATTCTGTAAAGTAGGGGTTTTCCAGTAAGAGTGATGGTGAAGTCTTGAGTCGAAGTTCTTTGGGAAAGACAGCAAACTAGAAACTCAAAAACAAGTAGAATGTGTACTCTTGAGACAGAATTCTTTCTTATTTCTGGATTCCTAATTTCTTTACCGTTAAGGCCTCCAACCGATTGGTTAAGGTCTACCCACATTATGGAGGGCAATCTATTTTACCCGAAGTCAATTGATTGCAGGTGGTAATCCCATTTACAAAATACCTCCACAGCAACATCTAGGCCTGTGGTTGATCAAACCACTGGACACCATAATCCAGTAAAGCTGACACATAAAATTAATTATCATAGTCCACCTCTTGTCAGCTTGGCAATCATACACATCTACTTAAACTATACTTAATCTCCAAATAAAGATAAAACAAAGTCATATTTCACTGTGGTTACAACCAAAAATATACTAATATTTTCCCCAAGAGGAAGGTGCAAGCTTCTACTTCTTGATATTATGTAACTTAAATACTAGGATATAAAGTTAAGATAACTTATGTTATATGATACAGACATGAGACTTGAGTAAAACAAAAACATTTGCTATATTTATATTTATACACACCCATACATTCCAAACAAAATAAGAAAGAAATACTCATGACAATTGCATTCCTCATTTCTGCTACAGATCACATGGTCATAGCTAGTATTTATAACTACCTTATTTCAATTCTATTCCATGTGCCCTTTGTTCTTAGTAAGATCTTTGCCAGTCATAGTTATTGGCCTAGTGGGCTAAATCGAACCTTCAAACATGAAGGGTATGGGTCATTAAAAGCCCTCCTTAAATTAGAATGTTTTAGTTGATCAGTGACTTAAATAACAGGACATGGTAGTACTAAGAGATGCCCTAAGGGATCTCCTGTATTCCAGATAAACTTATCCATACCTACATTGTGTAGCAGCATAAAATTTCCCCTTGGGAATCAGGATCAATCACCTCAGCCAGTATGGCAACTCCCTTCTTTACCTTAGGATTAAATTATGACATATAGCTGGAGGGTTGATATATCTCTGAGGTAGCCTTGCCAGCTAAAAGAAAACTGCTTCTGCTGGTGTTTTAGTTTCCTGGCTGCTAAAACAAATACCATGCAATGGGTTGGCTTAAAAAGTGGGAATTAATTGGCTCATGGTTTTGAGACTAGCAGAAGTCCCAAATCAAGGAATCATCAGGACAATACTTTCTCCCAGAAGACTGTGGCATTCTGGGGCTGGCTGCTGCTGGTCTTTGGTTCTTGGTTTTCTGTCACATGGCATGGCACATGGAAGCCTTTCCTGGCTTCTCTGGGTCCTGTTGATTTCTGACTTTATACTGTGGCTTTTCCTAAGACTCCAGTAATAGGATTAAGACTCATCCTGATTCAGTTGGACCACACTTTAACTGAAGTAACCTCATCAAAAGGTCTTATTTACAATGGGTTTACACCCACAGGGATGGATTGAGATTCAGAATGTGTTTTCTCTGGGTGTGACAGTTTGAAGTTATTTTTAAAATCCCAAAAGGAAGAGATTATGTTCTTAAACTAACCTATTCCTGTCAGCGTGGCACACTTTGCATTAGATTCATTTTGGATCACTTGATTAGTTTGCTTTTGATTGGACTATGTCAGTAAGGTATGAGTCAGATTGGGTCTCCATCCTTTTGCTGTGTCTGATTTATATCAGACACAGAGAGACAGAGGTTGAGAGAGAAAGGAAGCCACTATTTTTTTACCCTGCAATGCACGAGAAGACTCGAGGATCCCTAGAAGCCAAAGCTTAAGCATGAAGCCCCCAAGAGACTAGGCCATGGGGCAGCTCAAGCCTGAGGAGATGAGCCATATGGCTGATAACTGACAGCTGAACTCGGGAAGAAAGCAGAGCATCTGAGACTGAAAGAGGAGACCTAAAAAGAGCCAAGCCCTATGCCTAGTTGCCCACAGCTATGCTCTAGGACATGGTTGATTCTGGGAAGACAGAGACCTCAGGAAAGGTTGATGGCCTTCTCTGTCATGTGGTAGGACCCCAGAAGCACCAGTAGCTCACTATGGTGAGAAAGTATTTCTGCTGATGCCTTGATTTGGATGTTACACAGCCTTGGAAATTTAAGCTTTTACCCCAAATAAAATCCTCATTATAAAAGCTAACTCATTTCTGGTATTTTGCATTGGCAACCCTGTAAAAAACTAAGATACTGGGGTAAATAGTTGGAAGCCACCGCAGATGGTATTTACTAACAGGTACATTTTTAAAATGTATCTTCCAGCTCAATAGCTGCATAATAGGGATCAGATAATGTGTTAATTTGCTCAAACAGTGGTACAACACCTAAAATAACAACTTCAACTGCAGTCACCGTCTGGTTAAGTTTATGTTAATCCACTGTTATCCTCCAAGTTCATCTGTTCTCTGCACAAGCCAAAGAGGTGAGTTGAATAGGGATATGGTGGGAATCATCACCGCTGCATTTTCAAGTCCTTGATGCTGGCACTAATCCCTGCAATTCCTCAAAGAATGCAACATTGTGTTTGCAATATTTACTATTTTCTTAAGTAAAGGAAGTTCTAGTAGCTTCCATTTGGCTTTTTCTATCACAGGTCATGGATTCAGTGTGGGGATTCTCACAGTTACTGAGTATGTCTATTCCAATACTAGAACTGGGGAAATAACCAAAAAATATAGGATCTTTGAAGTTGTTTTTAGTTAAGATGAGGCCAAAGTGGATTAGGGTGGGTCTTAATCCAATACAACTAGGGTTCTTATAAGGAAATAAAATTTGTGTAGTCAGTAAAATACAGGTTGAGAGAGAGATGGCCATGTGACAGAGGCAAAGATTGAGCAATGCTGGGAATTTCTGGCAAGCCACCACCTGCAAGTCTACAGACTTCAGAGGAAGCATGGCCCTGTTTACCCCTTGATTTTAGACATCTAATCTCCAAAACTGTAAGACAATAAGTTTCTATTGTATTAAGCCTGCCTGTTTGTGGTAGTTTAGTACAGCAGCCCCAGCAAATTAAATAAGCTTCTCTGAAAAAGCAGGTTTAACCTTCTCAGACTGGTTGGTGTAGTAGAGTTGCTTCTACTTGCAAAGAAGACTCAGCAGAATTTAGGGGTTCAATGTTCCCAGCTTCATCATAATAATATGGTCTTTTGTTTGTTTGTTTGTTTGTTTTGAGGTACCGGGGTCTGGGATTGAACCTGGAACCTCATATGTGTGAAGCCGGCACTTAACCACTGAGCCACATTGGCTCCCCCAGCATCATCATAATCTGCCCACAGTTCCTAATTTCAGTTTGCAGGGTCCTATTCTTTCCCAATCAATGTTCTCACTTAACTTAAAATAGTCTGTTAGTTTGAGAATTCAATTTGTGATATAATGCAATGATTTGCATGATTAGACTCTGGGTTTTGTTTACAGAAATTTCAACCCTGTGACTACAGGAGATAAGGGCTTCATTAAAGGGACACATAGAAAATTTCAGGTCATTTATGAATGCTTGACTTGGGAACTTAAAACCCTGAACTCATCCTTTTCTTCTAATTTCTTCAGAACACTTAGGAGCAACAAGAAAATTTTACCATGCTCTGACTGGTGGACCACAGTGATGTTTTGGGTCTCCTAGAATATAGGTTATAACTTAGGTTTTACTTTTCCTGGGAAAAAAAAACCTAAATTTTAATTCTTTTTTCATTATATTATTATTCTAACTAAAGCTAGAGTTAGATTTTAGTATTATTGATATCTGTGTCAATTCCATTAGATTATTCCTTACATAAAATTTCATCCTCCAGATTTAGCATAAACCCTGGCATATAAGAGGGACAAATACATGTTTGTTTAAATGAATTTGCTTTCTTGTATTTGAAATATGAATCTTTGTGTTAGCAAAAAATATTTGATAAAAACCGCTAAAGAAGTTCATAAGCAAGTGTGCAAATGGCGAATTGAATTGAGATACTTAGTCTATGACATCGGCTGAGTAGTTGCAGGTAAGGAAATACAGTTTATGGTCTCTTCCATTAGTGCCAGAAGACACTAAAAGAATTTAAGTCTCTGTTGTGGAATATACAGAATGAGGCAGAGAAATTGAAGAAAACTCTCAGAAGGTCCAAGAGGTAGTAAAGCAGAGTTTATATACCACCAATTTTTCTCAATTGGTCTTGATCATTTGAAACAAAATGATAAGATAGTCTACGTCTAACTACTATTTCTAAGATAATCAATTAGTGGGTGTGATCCTAATGCCAAATTAGATATTATGTAGAAGTTTGTCATAAAATATCATTAGTTTGCTTTAATGAAAGTTTAGCATGTCCTTATAATTATAAACATAATAATTTTATTTTGTTCTGTAGCTTGAAGGTAACTAATTGTTCTTGAATTTGATGAACGTGTTGGATTTTCAAAGTTATTGATTTTTATTGCCTGGCCTAGAAACTAATCAGAAGTTTACCAAAAAGAGTGAATGTTAGAGGTTGTATTAGTCAGGGTTCTCTAGAGAAACAGAACCAAGAGGATAGACAGAAAGTGAGAGAGATTTGTTATAGTAATTGGCTCATGCAACCTTGGGGATTGACAAGTCTAAATTATGTAGGGCAGGCCTCAAACTGGAAACTCCAAAGAAGGTAAAACTGTATTCCCTAGGAGAATCTGGTTGGTTGAAGAAGAGGCAGAACTTCTTTTCTACGACTTCTGAAATTCTCATCTTTTTACTTTAAAACCTCTTACTGATTGGATGAGGAGACTCTCCTTATTGCTGAGGGCAATATCCTTTGTTGATGGTAGATGCAATCAGCCATAGATACAATCAACTGACTCATACTGTAAATCTATCTACAAAATACCCTCATAGTAATAGGATACCCAGGCCAAGTTGACACATGAAAGTAACTATTTCAGATGTCTTAAGATTCTAACAGATGATAAGTCAATTATTTTCTATATCCCTTTCAATTTTATTGGTCTACCACTTGGCAGCTTCACAACTACTATGCTCATAGGCAAAAGTGGAAGAGTATATTTGCCAAGTATGCAGCTAAGAAGGTTTTTTTTAGGTTTATGATGCAGAGTCACTATAACAATATATATTGGACAATCATCAATAGCGCCTAACTAATGTGTGGAGTAATATAACCTTGCATTATTATCCCACCACCATCTCAAGTGGGTTAATTGAGATGGGGTTAGTTCAGATAGCTAAAACAATCTGAAGCAGCTAGTTCTCAGGATATATATCTAAAGAAATGGTTCTAAATAAGGGACAATTTGTCCCCAGAGGAATCTGACAATGTTTAGAGACATTTATGATTGTCAAAACTGAGGTGACAGGAACTGCTAATACTGGCATGTAGTGGGCAGAGGGAAGGAGTCTGCTATGCAGCCTTTATGCACAGGACAGCCCCCTTATAACACAAAAGTAGCCAGCCCAAAATGGCAATGGTCCTGGGATCTAAAGATACTGTGCAAAAAGACTGAATTGTTGGTTAGTATAAGAACTCAAGCAGAAAGGTAGAGAACAATGAAAGAAGGATATGGCACATACTCACACACACATACACACACCATGTAGAAAATGAATGAAGCAAACATGAGAAATGTGATGGCCAGAAATAGCACAAGATGGAGAGATAGATTAAAGACCATATTGGAAATAAATTCTCTGAACACTGCCCTCTGCTCTGACACACAGCTGGTCCAGGCTTGTGTTCTTAGCAGAACTGTTCTGGAGAATATGGAAGCTTCATTAGCTGGAAGAAAATTATTTTGGGGAATACACATAGACATTACATTAAAAGGTTTATACTCCAGTGAGCAATAGTGAAATGGTGTTTGAAATCCTTCTTGCAAATTGGACATAAGAATCCAAGCAAAAAATATACGAAAAAGAAAATAATTTTACAAGCCAAGAGAGAGATTACATACAAGTAACATTTTTATTTACTCTTCATTTCAGTCTTGTACAGTAATTTAAACAGATCAAAAAATAAAGAGATTTGTCTTGGCCCAGAATTTCTAGAAAATAAGGGCATAAGGCAAAAATTAAGGAAGTAACACTTTATTTTGGAAGTTCAAGCCCATGGCAAGAAAGGTTAGAAAGCATGGAAATCACACAACCAAAGATGCATTAGATGTGATGCATTCATACTCTGGTTACTGCTTTTTTTTTTTTTTTAATTTGTTTTTATTGTGGGTAAAAATCAAAATTCTCACAATCCATACAAACATTTGCAAAATGATATATAAATATATATGCATATATGTGTATTTGCTTACAAAAATGTTATTTATACATATATATATACATATATTTTAAGAGGTGTTTAGATTACCCAAAATATTACACGGAACCCACTGGGATTCCCATGTTGCCCACCTCCCACACCTCCCACCACATCCCACACAAACATCTCCCACAAGTGTGGCCCACCACCCTCAATGAACTTACACATCCTGGAGCCTTGCCACCAAAGAATACCATCTCACACCTTATACAAAAATCAACTCAAGATGGATCAAAGATCTAAATATAAGAGCCAAAACCATAAAAACCTTGGAAGATAATGTAGGGAAGCATCTACAGGACCTTGTAATAGGAAATGGTTTCATGAACTTCACAGCCAAAGCACGAGCAGCAAGAGAAAAAATTGATAAGTGGTTACTGCTTTTTAATGCAGCACACATTTGCACACGAGCTCATTCAACAGGCATGTCCGTCTGCCACATAGGACTTCTCTGGAGCAAAGAATGCTCCAAAGAGTAATCCAAAGGAGAGAGCAAGAAGGGGAAATTTATCTTCCTTTGTCCTCCTACTTCTTGAGGCCTTAGACACTAACAGCACAATATTTCTAGTTGAAGCATGCTTTGGGGGAACATTTGGGAAGCCAGATCCAGTAATCCATACGGGTGTGGTAGTTCATCCAAGTATGTAGGTAGGAAGGGAAACCCCAAATAGTTGGGGCTTTGGCCAAGAAAGTGAGAGTAAGAAGGAGGCTGTGGTGTCCTGTGACCTACTAAGGGTCATGTGAGGATCATCCAAATATTTATTCATAGATTTTAAAAAGATGCATGCAACACATTTGCAACAAGTTTCTTTAAGTTTATTGAAACCTGTTCTTTCTGTTTAAATCATTCATGTGCCTGATTAGTTCAGTTTTCAACTAAGAAATTGTGAATTCCAATTCTAATTTTATAGTTAAAGCAAATCTTAGAAATGACTTGTAAATACCTACATGTTACAGATGAGGAAACTGAGACTTAAAGTTAGACAACTTGCACGCATCTATACACATAGTGATAGGCTCAGCTCCAGAAGCCAAAACTCAGCTCCTCTGGATTTTCTCTTTCCTCATATTCCCATATAATTAAGAGAATTGATTTCGTGACTTAGACACATCAATCAGAGTGAATGGACCTTCGGAAATGGCAAAATATAAGGAATCTATAGCTCATGTAATTAGAATCTTCTCATGCTTCTTTGGCTATCAGCTCCTTTCCTTGGTGTTGAGACAAGGGTATGAAACAAGACTGTGGACAAATTATCTGGTTGTAGATGAAAACCAGTCACAAGAGAAAAATATGCATTTTACCTTGAAGTGAGGGTGTAAAAGGGAAAACACCTCCTCTCCCGTTCATTGGACTCACCCAGGATAACTATCAAGGAGATCATGGTGGAGAAAGCCCATCCCAAGGAACAGAGAGATTCTGCAACTTTAAGGAAGACAGTCCCATCCATCAGCCTCATGGGATCTAAGCAGTCTCTCAATTAGAGGTGGAGTGGGCAACACCATCCCAGAATCATCAGGGTTGGGGAATGAACGATGGACTAGAGTAGACTTGCGGTTATTCTACTATAGACTTATGGTTATTCTAGAAATGGAAGAACTTTTATCATTGATGTGGAGGCAGTGGCCATCAAAGATTCTGAGGAGAGGGAGAGGGAAAAGCAAGTGTAATATGGGGACACTTTTGGGATATTGGAATTGCTCTGCATGACATTGCAATGATGGATATAGACCATTATATATTTTGTAATAACTTAAAAAATCACAAAATAAAACAAAAAGAAAAAAAAATCATGTGGGACAGGGCATAAACTATAATGTAAACTATAATCCATGCTTAATGGCAATGTTCCAATATGTGTTCATCAATTGTAATAAATGTGCCACACTAATGAAGGATGTTGTTAATATGGAAAAGTATGGGAGGGATAGGGAGTAGGACATATGGGAATTTCCTATATTTTTTATTAATATAAAAACTTTTATGTAATCTAAAGTATTTTTTTAAGTATTAAAAATAATCCCATTGGGGTAGGACTAGGGTAAAGTTTTGACAAAATGGATATGAGCTTCATTCAGGGTTCTTTAAACACAGAATGTCAAAATTCCCTCACCAATTTCCTCCCTGAATCATTGGCTAGCCACTTATCACTATAAGACTTTCAAAAATTGACAATAGAATATCATGGATACAAACACAGGTTCCAGAGCCAAACTGGATGTATTTAATCTGGCTCCATCACTTAGCAGCAGTGATATGCTGGGAAGTTTATTTAACCAATCTGTGCCTAAATTTCTTCATCTTTAAAATGGAAGTTACATTAGAACCTACCTTATCACATTGAATGAAGAATAAATGATGTGTATTATTCATTTGTTATGTAACAATAAATACTAGATATTATTTATATTATTCTAAGTTTCCATGTGTAGAAGGACTTGAGTTTATTCATAAAGCATACAACATTCTCAGTCTAATGGAAAAAAGGGACAATGCTTTGTCCATTTAATTTTTTGTTTAATGTATCAATCATTTATCCCGAGACCCCAACTGTTGCTCTCAGGTATAGATGAAGCTAGAAAACAGGGTTGAGGCGAATTAACTGATGTCTGTTCATTATAGTGACCAGAAATTGAAACATAATGATAAAATATTTGGAGTTAAGTTCAACAATATAGAGTAGGAATTGACAAGCTTTTTCTGAAAAAGGACAGATAAGAAATATTTTAAGACTTGTAGGACATATGGTTTCTGTCCCAACTACTCAACTCTGTCATTGTAGAAAGAAAAGCACCATTGATAAAACATAAATAGATAGTTGTGGCAGTGTTCCAATAAAATTTTATTTGCAAAACCAAGTGGCAGCTAACATTGGCCCATCAACCAGTTTTGGATCCCTTATCTAGAGGAAAAGCTCTATGGGAAATCATTTGTTCTCTGTTATAATATAGTGCTATTGAATACAGCTTTATATTTCTGATTATTCCAATATGTCATAAAGGATTGCCATTATTTACATCAAATTCCCACTAGTTTACTTATATAATGAGTTTCTTCATGATATCTTTAAGTAAAAGGTTGTTAATGTGGGTTATAAATTTTAGCTAATGCCTCAAAGCTGAAGGCAAAGATTTTTAAATGTCCATACAACCCAGTACTAGTCACATCTCCATGAGGCTTGCCAAGAGATGGCCACAACAGTTTTTGTGAACCTTACCCCCAACAAGAGAAATTTAGATATTTGTAAGAGGTAGAGGTTTATTCTGAAATAGATGTCAGCCTGGGAGATTATCTACCCTCTCTCCAGCTACGGATGCGTAAAATGCTTTCTGCTTCATGGGAAGGAGTGGAGATCACACATGGAGACTGTGGTGACTTCCAAAAAGGGGAATCAGCAATCTCATTTTCTACCTGACTGATTACAGAGCTTGGAATTGGTGGACTTTGGTATCATCATGGGAACAGAGAAGGGAAGAAAACTGTGAGAGAGTTCCTGTATCTCCTGGAGCTTGGGATTATGATGGTTGCTATTTCTCTCTCTCTTTCTCTCTCTCTCTCTCTCTTCCTTTTCTGTTTCAAAAAGCTGGAGTAAGCATTGGTAATGGCTGGGTGAAAAGAGGTCTGCTTTATGACCAAGTTGCCCTTCCATGGACAGTGCTGCAAGTGTTTCCTATAGGTCAAGAGGGCACCTCCAGGGCATATGGATCCTAGCAGAAGAAAGTTATGTGGGGTGTAGCACAGGAGGCAGGGAGCTGAGAGAGAGGTACTAGGAAGAGGCCCTGGGAGGGTGTGTGAACTTTGTCAGGGGAATGATTCAGTGCAAAAGACTCAAGGAGGTAGTGTGGGGTGGTAAGAAGGTAGTTTCTGGGAAATACACAAAAATGCTCCCCTAAGGAAAGAGCCAATATTCAGATATCTGTGATAATTGAGAATATTAAACAACAAAGATAGAACTACAGGTAGCACTGGCTAAGTAAGAAGACATTGGGGAAGTGGATGTGGCTCAAGTGGTTAAGCACCTGCTTCACACATGGGATGTTCCAGGTTCAGTTGCTGGTGTCTCCTAAAAACAAATGAAAAAATAAAAAACAAACAACATGCAATCAAATGAAAAAACTAACTCAGGGGAGCCAATGTAGCTCAGTGGTTAAGTCCCGGGTCAATCCCCAGTCACTGTACCTAGGAAAAAAAAAAAAAGACATTTATGTCCCTATTGAATTGCCTTTGAATTCCCTGAAATATCACAGAAAACTTGTTAATAAAACAAAATGAAGTGTACTCAAACTTCCTTCAGTAAGGAGAATCACCACTGTGACAGAATTTTAGCTGTCTCTCTGAGGAAAGGTATTGCAAGTGATATTCTGGGCTCTAAGGTATGTCTTTCAAGACAGGGAACTGTTTGGGATTGAGAAAATGTATTTATTATATGATGATTATAATCAGTGGGCACAAAAAAGAGTGTCCTAATGTGAGTCTTTTGATAAACTGTTGCTCAGTTAGGGAACCATTTATTTATGTCTTCAGATTATTATCTCTAATAAATTAATCTGTATAAATTTCCTACAGCATACAGGGAAATGATTTATTGGTTTAATCTTATCTTTCCCCAGAAAAATTTTCCTGAAACAATTATACCATGTTGATTCAGGTTGTCTAAAACCTTAAGTTGACACAGATGACTCAGTTGTCACTTCATTTCTTCCCATCCTTTCCCCAGCTCAACACAAGAGAAGCTAGGAGCAGACATTGATGAAAGGCAGTAGAGTATGGGGATTTAAAAAAAAAAAACAGGTCTTGCCCTTCTTACCCATTGGTGGCCTATAGAACCACATGATAGGCTTGAATTGAGGGAAAAAGGAGAAGCTTTGATCTGGATGTGAGACTGACTTTTAATTTATACTGGATTGGATTTATTGCTCACATGAAATTAAAAATTTTTCCAATATCTTAAGGTGATCATGTATCTGTTCGTTGCATTATTCAGGGATTCAGGGAAGTTAGAATTCTCTGATTAATTGTGAAGGTCAGTGGTGGAAAAAAAGTAAATCATTTCCCCTAATTGTGCCTTAAAAATCAAAGATGACTATTAATAATAATTCTCAGTTCTCTCCCAAATTCAGTTACAGGGTTAAACTTTGACTTAATGGGTCCTATATAGTATTAGACATAGTAATTGACTTTTTAGTCAAAGTAAAGGAAATAAAGTATATTATTTAATTCATGGAAAATCATATGCTATCATTTATCATTTTACTATTTTTGGCATTTTCTTAGCTTATTGAAAATTAGAATGAAGGTCATGGTTATAGGAGCTATGAAAATAACTCTCAGATCTCTTATTGTAGGAAGCTTAATTAACTGACAGCACCAGCTGCCAGGCTCTGAATCTACCACCACACGTGTACCAAGGTCATACTTCCCCTGGAGTTGTTCTTGGCCAGTGATTGAGTTCACAGGGGTACTGAGGCAGGCCCATTCCTGTGGGACATGGGTCTCCTTTGAAGGATAACTTTGACTCAAGGACTCCCCATCAGCTGTGTCAAAACTTAGAAATGAAGTGCAAAAAATTCTTCTAATCCAACTTCCCTCCCTCCCTCCCTTCCTTCCTTCCTTTCTGCCCTCTTTCTTTCACTGGGATCAAGCCTGCATTATGGCCTGATGTTTCTCCCTGGCTTTTTCAGCTACCTTACCCTTTTTCCTCACAAGTATTTTGACCAACATCCCATCTTTCATGTCTGATCTCATCTTGGTAACTGCTTCTCAAAGGGCTGGAACTAACACAATAGATCAGTAAGATTTTTTCTCTTTAAAGTGGCAGTTTACTCTTTCTATTTTTAATAATGTCTTTTCTATGATTTTCTCCCTGCACACAGACTCTATTTGAAGCCCCCATTCTTTGTGTTCCCATCGAATCTTATGTTTTTTTTTTATCACCATTGCTGCACTTGCCACATGACGGTTTTAGAATTTTGTATGAGCTCCTTGAAGGCAGAGAATTTGTATTATTGATGAACATAATGCTATATATATAACAGGAAACAAATATTTGTTTGAAAAATGACTGAGTGAAAGAGCAAAATTTTCTGAAGCAGTTAAATGAACAAAAGCACCAATGAGATGATATAAATCTCTTAAAGCATTATCTATGTTATATATTTTAATTCAACTCTAAACTCCTGCATTCATGAAACAAAGAAAGCAAAATTTTTTTACCTAGTGAAGATGGTTGAAAAGTACAGGATGGATTCATTAAATGTGTCAAATTACTAAAAAATGAAATTCATGCTAGAGAAATAAGTTTATTTAAAATATCATATCTATTTGAAATGACCTTGACTAAAAGAGTCTTATAAAAATAATAGGAGGAAAATCCTAGAGAGATGGTAACACAAGTGATTCTGAGCATTAGCATAAGAATTTCAGTTTTAAGATATATCATGTATCTCAGATTGAATAAAGGTCACAGGCCAAGGTTAACATAGGTTATATACTGCCAAGAGAACTGTGGTGGCAAATCCTAGTGATCCAGATGGTCAGGAACCATAAATAATGGCCAGACTGAGTGCCAATGGTCATAAAGTGCAGAAAATATCGTGGGAGAATAGTGGATATTAAGAATATTGATCCTTTAAAGTTGCACAGCTTTAGTTTTTAAAATCGGGTCAGGGAGTCACTAGTGGGGCACCGAGTTTTCTCCCAGGGCTTGGATACGGAGAGCTTGAAGTTTTTGTCCATGCAATTTCCAGACCGGCCAGCAGATGGCCCTAGTCAGCGCACCTTTCCTCAGAGGTGTTTCAGTCTGGACTTTCCTGTGTTCCAGTGATGGCTCTCCAGAATGGAGATTCAAAGCAGACTCTGCTGTCCGAATTCACTGAAGAAAAGCACCCCGACCTCTCCTCCCTTTTCCCTTGCAACAGCTGGCAGGAAGAAGATGTCTGAGAATAAGTTTGAACCAAATATCAAAGAAAATCTGTGAAAGAACAACAACAACAACAATAAGCAAGAGAGAGAAATTGGCCATCAGAGAAAATTCACCAAAATATTCAGATGCCTAGATGTGAGCAAAAAATTACAAGCTATTTTAGGAAACAGAAAGAGATGGCCTAGCCAAAAGAATAAATCAAATATCCTGAAAAGATACAGGATTTAAGATAATTAATGAGTGATAATCACACAACTCTCCTAAATCTCTTCAAAGAATTTATGGAAAACATAACCAAAGAAATAAAGGATATTAAGAAAACACTGGGAGAGCAAAAGAACAATTTGAAAGCCTGCAAAGAAGAGTAACAGACTTTATGGGAATTAAAGACACATAGAAGCAGATTTGAATTATTTGAAGACAGAATTAGTGATTCTGAAGGCAGAATATTTGAACTGTAAAAGACAGGAGAACAAAAAGAAAAAAGAATGGAAAAATGGAACAAAGTCTCAGGGAATTGAATGACAATGTGAAACACACAAACATTTACGTTATTGGTGTCCCAGAAGGAGAAGAGAATGGAAAAAGGGCAAGGAGAATATTTCATGAAATACTGACTGAAAACTTCCCAACCCTTAGGAAGGACAAAAATATCAGTATCCAAGAAGGATAACACACCCCAAACAGAATAAATCTGAATAGACCTACCCTGAGACATCTTCTATTCAGAATAACAAATATCAGAGATAAAGAGAGGATTCTGAAAGCAGCAAGAGAAAAGCAAAGCATCACATACAAGCCAAACTAAATCAAATTAACTCTCATCAGAAATCATGGAAGAGAGAAGAAAGTGGTATGATGTATTTAAGGTACTGAAAGAGAAAAACCGCCAGCCAAACATTCTGTATCCGGAAAAGCTGTCCTTCATAAATGAGGGTGAGTTCAAAGTCTTCACAGACAACCAAAACTGATAGACTATTACCAAAAGACCAGATTTACAAGAGATACTAAAGGAGATGCTGCACCCTGAAAGGAGAAAACAAGGCTGAGAGATTTGGAGAAGAGTTTAGAAATGAAAATTATTAGGAAGGGTAAACTAAAGGATAAGAAGACAGACAATAGAACGTTATGACAACAGAGAACCGAAGGACAAAATGGATGAAGTAAGTAATGCCTTTACAGTAACAACACTGAATGTTAATGGATTGAGCTTCCCAATCAAAACACATAGACTGATAGAATGAATAAAAAAAATATGAGCCGTCTATATGTTGTCTAAAAGAGATCCACTTCTGACATAAGGACAAAAGTAGGTTAAAAGTGAAAGGTTGGAAAAAGGTATTTCACGCAAATAGTAACCAAAAAAGAGATAGATTAGACCAGATAAATGTAAAATAACAATATTATATTATATGAACAATAATTACTCAGTGCAACTAGCAAATTGTTCTGTGATCAGTATTCTGTAAGTTTCTTCACGCAAAATAAACACTTGCTTCTAACTGAGGAGGACTGGAGAAGAGAGATATCTTTGGATACTTCATTTTTCTTTAGCCCTTTCTTATGCATACTTGTTAATTAAAATAATCCATCTGGATCAATAATGTTAGGATGACTATTGTTGAAAAAGATTTTGGGTTGTTCTTCCTCATAAAATTATATGTTGGCATATTGTTATCTGCTGTAATTCATTCCAATAAGATATGAAGAATCCCTAAATAAGAATTTGATTATCCAGAAAGAATTATGGCCTAAATGGAAATTAAATAACTAAACCAATAATTTATTTCATTCTTAGAGATTATTATGTCGAATAGTTAGAGCTGTAATATAAAAATTACATTTATAAGTACTTGTTGCTAAACTATTTCTTATAATTGATTATATTAAATCTAACCTGGCCTTACAGTCTCTTTAAAACTTTGCAATTTCTTTCAATCTAATTTCTATTTATTTTACAATTTTACAGTAAAGTTCTTTTTAACAGCTAAAAAAAGCCCATTGATTACACACTTTGGATAGATCATATGGTATGTGAATATATCTCAATAAAAATGCTTAATAAACAAATAAATAAATGTGCAAGAATAGCCAGAATAGCAGCTATGTACAGCAGGGGAAACAGATTGAGAGGGGAGGAATTTCCTTGTTTGTTGGTTTGTCTGTTTTTTGTTTATTATAATTATTATTGAAATAATGAAAATGTTTTAATAATTATTGAAGTAATGAATGCACAACTATGTGATTATACCAAATACCATTGATTTTATACTTTGGATAAATTATACGCTTTATTAATATATACCAATAAAATTGATTTGTTTAAAAAAAAATAAGATAGGTTGAGGAAAAATACACCAAATGTAATATATGGACTATAGTTAGTAATAATATTTTGACAATGCTCTTGCATAGTTCGTAACAAATGTATCACAACAATGCAAGTTGTTGGTGGAGGGGTGATGTTTTGGGCCCATGTATGATGTTATGCATGTTTATTTTGTAAGTTCACAACTTTTACTGTACACTTATTTTTTATGTATGTTCATGTATGAATGATATACTTCAATAAAAAAAAATAAAGGCAAAAAAAGAATATTGATCCAACAAAGTGAAAGCCAAAGGCTCATCGGTAAGTAGTTGACTGGCAACTCCTGGAAGAAAAGTAAATTGGGCTGCAGAAGCTGGACCCACAGGCAAGAGATTGAAAATCTGTGCTTCCAATGCAAAAAAAGAAAAAAAAAAAAAAGACCTGAGGCAAATGATTCCACAAACCCGAGATCCAGTGCAATTTGTCTGGCAGGGACCGAAGAAGATGGGATTCTTGGGGCAGTAGCAAGATGTCTGGTAGGATCTGGCCTCAGCAAAGGGTATATAATAGCTGGTGGGCTGGCAGCAAGTCTCCTGGAAGCCACTGTAAAGAGAAGAGACCATCTGGCAGGTGCCAGAGGAGTGGACTTCACTGAGGTAAAAAGAATCAAAAGTTGAAAATGGATACCTCAGGTAACCTCAAAGAGAGTGGAAGGAGAA
Organism: Tolypeutes matacus; assembly: GCA_026826555.1. NCBI lineage: Eukaryota > Metazoa > Chordata > Mammalia > Cingulata > Chlamyphoridae > Tolypeutes > Tolypeutes matacus. Next base: position 61,930 of record JAKSZT010006889.1, on the reverse strand, counting down.
GTTTCCAGAGTTGCAGTTTTAAGACAGGTTGTCGGGAGTTCTGAGTTCAGCTAATTGCAGTGAGGCACTTGAGTTTGAATCTTACCTTCTGTACCAGATATTAACATACCCTAGTGTGATGGTTAAGCTAATGTGTCAACTCAGCCAGGTAATGGTGACCAGTTGTTTGCTCAAGCAAACACTGGACTAATTGTAACACAAGGACATTTCATGGACTTTAATCATCAATGAGTTGATTGCATAAATGTCAGTTTACATGTACAATAAACTGAGGAGCTAGCCGTCACCAGTGAGTGATGTCTTATCCAATCAGTTGGAGGCCTTAAATGGAGAAGTGATTTCAGCATTCAGAGAGAGAGAATCGCCATCTCTACTTCAGATAGCCAGTGTCTCCTGGGGAATTCATCATTGAAGACCTTCACTGAGTTCCTGGCTTGCAGCCCACCCTACAGAATTTGGACTTGTGCATACTCATGGTCCCATGAGACAATTTTATAAAATCTCATACTATTTAGAGATATCTCCTGTAGGTTCTGTTTCCCTAGATGATACATCTAGCAATGAGTGTAGTACCAAGTATCCATTTAAATGAGAATACTTAATTAGGCTCTAGTGAAAATGAAATACATTAACTTTCTGAGACCTTTTTAAAGAATACAGACATTTAAAATTAGGAATTTCATTAGTTTTACAAAGCAATTGACCATGAAACAAAAATGCCATTTCTCATTCATCTAGCTTGGGTAGAATGAATACCATTCTAATCATATCTATAAGATTGGTATTTATTCATATTGTCCCTCAAGATATTGGACTGATTTGTAATACAGGAAGAATTTTATTGGGTTTAAAGTTCTAAAAATTACTTTGTACTCTGGAAGGAACATTTATTTTGCTCCAAGTTTAGAAACATAAGAACAGAAAAAAAAAAAATCTCCAGTGTCTGTCCCCTCTTCCAAATCTTGTGGACCTTAAGTAAACATTGTTAGTTGGTAGGAATGCTAAATGAGTCCATGTCTAATATGTTTAGACTTTAGTTTTCTTACAGCATATCTAGCTGAGCTATTCTTGTATGCATGAGTTTTAATTTAAGAATGAAGGGCCCAATATTTGCAAGAATGCTTTGGAGATTTTATTGTAAAAATATTTAAGTCAAAGAATCCCTTGCTCTGAAGATTTACTTCTTGACAGGTATTACCAATAAACTTGATTATCAAAAATCCCCCATCTCCATAAAATTTAAGCAATTTTTTTGGTGTTGATGTTTGTTATTGACAACAAAATAATAAAAACTATACATCAAAAATGGGTTTCTATTCCCTCAATTCCTTTCCTCTTACAGGATGGAATTTTTACTACAGAAAGTGACAGTTTGAGTTTGGTGAATCCCAAAAAGAAAAAGATTATGTTCTTGAACTAATCCATTCCTGTGGGTGTGGGGGCCTTTTGATTGGATTATATCAGTGAGGACTGACTCAGGTTGGGTGTCTGCCATCTTACTGGAGCTTAATATAAATGGAGACACAAAGAGAGAGACATAAGAGAGGAAGCTATAATTTTTGATGCTTCTATGAGAGAGAGAGGAGTGCAGTACAAAGGAGAAGCCCCAACAGGCTGAGAGAGGTCCAGTAGTCTGAATCAGCAGAGAACAGAGACATGGAAAGAGACCCCAAGGAGCTGGGGCAACTGAGCAGCTCAAAGCCGAGGAGATGAGCCCTGGCACATGCATCATTGCTGCATGGCAGGACCCCAGGATCACCAAGGCAGCTGAGTTTGGTGAGAAAGCATCTCTGATGGTGCCTTGATTTGGCCATGTCATGGCCTAAGAACTGTAAGCTTTTACCCCAAATAAAATTCCCATTATAAAAGCCAACCCATTTCTGGTACTCTGCATCAGCAGCCCTTTAGTCAACTGAGACAGAAGGTAAAGAGCAAGAAAAAAGGAAACCATCTATCCCATATAGATGTCACAGAAGGATCAAATATTTTTAAAATCCATAATTACAAATGCCCTTTATACACTGAAATATGGGGGAGGGGGTAACAAAAATATTATGAAATAGAGAGTGAATGCCTTTTGGGGCCTCTTATGTGCTACATGTATCAAATGACATGTACTCTGCCTAGGGACTAGTATTATGAGGATTTTTCTGGAGTTTCCCATAAAACACACCTTAACTAACTGTAAATAGAGGTAGTACATGGATGCTGAAATGGCATAAAATGATCTGCGGAATGGGGAAACCTCTTAAGAGAGCCATATTAAACTGATATATTGTCCAATGGAGGTGAGCTGAGTCTCATTCTACAAAGAACCAGGATTACTAAGTAGAAGTTTTAAGGGAAGATTCAGCTCAAAATCTAAAATGGGCTACCACTGCAAATCTAAAATGGGCTTTTTCAAAATCTAAAATGGGCTTTGAATATTTAATCAAGGTGATGCAGTGGGATACCAATGTGGTAGAAGATTAGAAATGAAGGCTAAACTCCCTCCAAATTGTAGACTTCATGAGTCTGAATATTTTGAGTAGACAAATTGATTTTCAATTATATTTTATTTACTAGGTAATTACAATTATGTCCTCTGTGTCTGAAGTAAACAATTCTTATTTATTAAGCTTCTTAATTTTGAATGTCAAAAAGTATTCTAATAGATTCCAAAATTCCCTTTTTTATTTATCAATAAAATATTGAACATCACAATATCCACATAAATATTTAACTCACTGTAGCCATTTGGCAGTTTGGTGTAATTATGAATTCCAAAAATAGATATTGGATTATGCTTGTAAACTGATCTGTTCATCTGGGCATGATTAAGTTATAATTGGGGCTTTGATTGGGCCACATCCATAGGGTATTGAACCCCACCCCTTTGTGTGTGGGGAAATTGAAGATAAAAGAGACGGTAAAGGACAGTGTTGGAGAAGTTTTGATGTTGGAGTCTTGAGCTGAGCCCTGGGAATTAAGAGAGCTTGGTCATGAGGAAGGAGAGGAGGCCCCAGGATAGAGATGAGCCATTTGCCTGAGAGTCCACAGCTGGCCTTGTGGAGAGAAGCAAAGCCTGGAGAGCCTCACAGTCTACAGCTGACCTTGTGGAGGAAACGGAGGAGCTAAGCCCAGAGAGAAAGCAGCCCGGGAAGAGAGGAACCCAAGAAGCCTGATCCCTGGCAAATGTTAGCAGCTGTCTTGCTCTATCCAACATGTGGCAATGGACCTTGGTGAGGGAAGAAATTTATGCTTTATGGCCTGGTAACTGTGGACCTCTACTCCAAATAAATACCCTTTATAAAGACCAACTGATTTTCTGGTATTTTGCATCAGCACCCCCTTTGGCTGGGTAATACATTCACCTAAATTGAACTTTCTTGCTTATTTCAATATCCACTCCCATGTATTTCTGTGGAAGAATATTCTATGAGATCAAATATTAGTGATTTTCAGCATTTTTTTTGACAAAAAATGGATGTTTTTGTTCAGAAGTGGAACAGAAATACATTTCTACAAAAGGAATAAATCAAAGAGCCTAGGATCCACAACAGGACAACCTTCTCAATTTCTCTTCTTCCTCAAGATATCAGTCTTCATTATTCTTTTACAAAGAGGTGAAACATAAGTCATAGAACAAGAAAAATATGATCTACTATTTTAGAAGTTTTGTGATACTTGTCAGAAACACCTGAAAACAATCTAAGTCACTGTGATTTATGTTGCTTTTTGAGGCAAGGGAAGAATCTTCTTAAAATGGTACTTAGACTCAACACATAAAGGCAATAACCTGATACATTTCCTTTAGAAGAAGCAGGTTTTCTAGACGGGGGAATCTTTATAGTGATAAACAATGACTCTGATTAACATTAGGAATACGGGTGTTTTTTCCATGTGTTTTTTCCCCCTTAGTTTCAATATTTCTCAGCATCTTCAGTGAATACTCTCTAGCATTCCAGAATAGAATGAAACAATTTATAATACTTAAATCATACCAGCACAAACACCAAAAAAAGTGAGAAAAGCTAAGGTTGACTCAATAGTTTGCATGTAGTTTTAGCAGAAAAAAAGAACTAAGGGAAACTGTTAATATTTTGCTAAAGCCATTCAAAACAAGATGTGATAATAGAAAAAAAATAACCTAACAAATCTTTCATACCACCATTCCTTTCTTCTTGATGACACTATTAAGTAAGCTTGCCACCTTTTTGACAACAATCAATAAATGTTTTTGCTTTTAAAAAATGCCTATGAATAGATCAGTTAACAACTTTGCTAGCCAGATGGCAGCAATTTTGTGGCATATTGTGAAAGCAATATCAATTATTTTTAGTTAAGCCAGTTTTCTTCAGCCTAGATACTGTTTTTCCCAAAACCATTCTCCAAGTGATCTGCTGGGTGATCTTTGGAAGGGAAGGTAACTAATAGCTTTGAAAAAAAACATTATATCCTGAATTCCAAGGCAAAAACACTGCTGCACTTTCTAATTGTAAACAACAAAAATCACAGTATGACTGTGATGATCTTTTCAAATCAATTAAACTGAAGGTAACTCATTTTTTACTTTGTCATGGGGATGACACTCCCAAAATAAAGGCATATAAATGCACTAGTCCTTAAAATGGCATTTAAATTCAGAATGTTGTCATTATAACTCCTCATGTCTGCCATCACTGTGGCATCACCTGCCATCACAAAGTCTCCTAAGTGCTCCTCTGAGAACTCTTCCTGCTCCCTTGGGGGCTCCCAGTGCTACTCGGGCTCCTCCTGTGGCACTTCCTACCCCATAAACCAGATCTACAGCACTGACATCTGCTCTCTCAGCACCTGCCAGCTGGACTTCTCTATCTACAGTGGTGGTCAGGAGATCTGCTGTGAGCCCAGCAGCTGCCAGGTGTTCTCTTACTGTTCAAATAACCCCATATTTTCCATCTCTGCCAGACAAATTATGCTGGATCTCTGGACTTTGGCTTTTGTGGCTTTCAAACCATTTGATTGAAGCTCACCATTCCTCAGCTTTGTATCTGGATCTGGTGGTTCCCAATCAGAAGGTTGAGGGCTCAGCACTTTCTCATCCTTAGATTGTAGATCCAGCTTTTGCCATCCAAGCTATTTCTCTTCTAATAGCTGCCAATCTGCTTCTTAGCAACTAGTTTGTGGGGTTGTCTTTTATTAACCAGATATTTAATAATACATAAGTTTATTGACAACACCTACTATATCAAGTTCAAACTATCTATTTAACTCATGTCCTATTATTGGACTACAAATTTGGTTTTAATGCGAACACACCATTGATTAGGAATAATTGGAATTCCAGAAAGATAAAAATGTATTCATTAGAGAAATATGCAATAACTGTTTCCCCGTAATTATACAGACATGCAATATTGAAACATAATTCTTTTTAATATATGTCCTAGTTATTTCCCATAGGGTATTTATTTTCAATTTTACAAAGTGGAACAAATATAAGTTTAAATGAAAATGTTATATGATATCTGCATATTTGTTTTATAGCATTTGTTTATTTTCTGTCTTCAAAACTACACATAAATATCTGGCTGGAGTTTTATATAACCTACCATTTTTAATTGTTTTATATCACACGGTAAAACAGTCTAATTACTTTCTTAACTTGGAAGAAAGTATTTCATCTTCCACATTTTCTCTATATATTAACACCTCCACACATTAAAACAAAGAGTACACATGGTTAAGTTCACAAGAAAAGCTAATAGCTCACTTTTTGTTCCATAGTGAGTCAGGAACTTCAATATTTTATATAAAATAAAGTTATAAGGAATATTAAATTGATTATACCACATGATGGAAAAAAGATTGCTCTTATTAAACTATGGAGGACTTTCTCAAATATGTGAGAAAGAGGAATGTGAGGAGTTAGATATCAGTGAGTTACATGTTGGCGTGGGTACTAAGTCTGCCAGCCTCACTACCAGGTCTCCACATAAAATCTCTTGCACTTTCCAACATTTATTAGCAGATAGGCTCAACCATTTTATCATATGATCAATTCTGTAAGTTTAATGAAGTCTCAATGTTTTCTCTTTTTCTTTTCAATTGTTCATTTGATAGCAGCCATATGAAAAATTATATCACCTTGTTTCGGCTATATAATTTTCCTTGCTATTTTCTCAATCCTTTATCTACATCTTATGCTACCTCTGCATCCTATAATAACTACTTTTCTCTACTAAAGGACTTTTCTATGACTTTACACTGGCTACTTCCAATATTCTTCAGTGTGACTCACTAAATGGGAATGGAGGTTACAAGATTAGAGAGATTATACTAAAAGCCATTGATTATACACTTTGAAGAGATCATATTGTATGTGAATATATCTCAAAAAAACTGCTGAACAGATAAATAAATAATTGTGCCAGAATAGCCAGAAATAGCAGCTATGCACAGCAGGAGACACAGGGATTGAAAGGTGAAGACTTTTCTTGTTTACTTGTTTGTCTGTTTTTTGTTTATTATTATTATTGTTGAAATAATGAAAATGCCTTAATAATGACTGAAGTGATGAATGCACAACTGTGTGATAATACCAAATACCACTGATTGTACATTTTGAATGAATATTATGCTTTACCAATATGCAACAATAAAATTGATTTGTTTAAAAAAACAGGTTAGAGAAATGTCACAAGAGTTTGGAAATTTCACTTTAAAATAAATTCAGATAAATCCTTCTATGGGTAACAGAGTGGTTTTGTGAGAAATTTGTAAAGAAGATAAGAATTCTGTCAAGTTCCATAATCTTATTTCCTTGGATTTATTTATTTATTTATTTATTTACAGAAAGTGGATTCGCTTTAATTTTTTTGTTTGCTGGTGTTGAATCCATAATGTGTATATGGAGAAATCTTATGGGCTTTTTTAAACTATTCTTAGTCATACCATTAGTTATCAAGGGCAAGACTGTCTTGATACCTACTATCTTCAATCCTAAATCTGAATAAGCTAAGAAACATGAATAATGATAAAAATTAATAATATAAAGTTTTCCATAACACTCAGGATCTCTAATACTTTCCTTGTCAACTGTCTCTGATGAACTATTTCTCTATTACCTTATTATTGGTTATTGTAGCATATATACATGTTTTGTTGTTTTTTTTTTACTGGGAGATCCTGGGGATCAAACCCAGGTACCTCCATATGGGAGACGGGCGCCGAACCATTTGAGCCATATCCGTCCCCCTATTTACATGTTTTTGACAGAAATTAATTCATCATTCCTTAGCCCAATACCACTAATCTTTAAATCTATTTTTACTTGTATTGTTTATCATAGACACCACTCATGCAGCTAAGGTGACTAGATACAATAAGAGTTTTCCCCTGTTCAGGTAAAGCAATTTCTATAGCACTAATGGTAGTCAGGAGTCTTTAAACTAAGTGTTGTACATTAAAAGAAAAAAAAAATGAAAGTGCGGTAAAGAACACCAGAAAAAAAGATTAATTGAAGAGATTAAATCCTGTTAGCATTTTGATTTATAACCTTTGACAAGTTTCTAATCCCCATTGAGTTGCCATTTCTTCATGTTTATAAAGGTCTATAAAGCACATGCTTGCCTTTTCCACAGGTCTGTTTGAGTATTAAAAGAAAACATTGTATCAGATAACCCTTTCTCCCCTCTTCTAAATCCTCATGTTCTTACCTAGGATCTCAGGCAAGCTATGACTAACAGTTTCCTGGAGATGTCAACTCGTTTTGCATCATCTCCCTTCAATCATATATAACACTTCTTTCACTTTCTACTTGGGTTCCTCCAAGCTCACAACCAGGGAAAAAGAAATAGTCCACTGTGACTCCTCCTTTGCATAGTTACGAACTTTCAGAAAGTTAATACACATTTGGGACAATGTTCAACCAATATGAGAGAGAAGCCTATGGATAAGTGCTTATGCCAGTTGATGAGAACCTGGAGTAAGTAATTGGGAGAGTCCTTCTATACATCCCAGAAAAAGACTTGGCAGGATTGAGCTCCATTTACCTATCAAAAAATCAAGGAAAAAACATGCCATTGTATGGGAGGTTTCTCTTTCGCTCTTAAACCTTCCATGACCTCCCACACCTGCTTCCTAGGATCATGTGCCAAATAAACTGCCTGTACTCATATACTTGTTTTTAATTCTGCCTTTGGTGGAACCAGACTAAAACAAATGAATATAAAGGTATGTGCAACACTGCTCAGAATTTTGAGTAGCTAATAACTATGTTCATTATTTTATTTATTAATGCATTCCACATGCTGGTTTCCTTTGTGCTTTATTAGTTCCTGAAACACTTGACTAATTAATTCCCTATTTGTTGAGATGAACTTGAAAAATATTATTTATGATAACAAAGGTGGGTTTCTCTTAGCTTGATCCAGGTTGTACTTAGAGAAGCATCAAGAGGGAACGCCATACCTCCTGAACCCAGTCACTCCCCACCTAACGATTATCTTTACATATACGATCATCTTTATACCTGTGTACAGTTAAAGGTAAAGGATTCCACACCTGAAGAAGGCAGTGGTTCCAGCACTTTTGCCAACCAATAATTTACAAAACATCTGCCCTGGTGATTACTTATGCCTCATGTTTTCTCTAACCTGAAAACCCACAAGCAGTTACTAGATATTAAAAGCTTTTTCTCTCTGTGTGTACACCTCACCTATTAAAGTACATTGCATTAATGTCATATGCATTCCTAGTGTAGGTGCCAATTTCTTTATTTTCCCTAATCAGCAGCAATGCATGTCTATCATTCTAAGGCACATCTCATGGTTCTTGATAAATATCTGTAAATAAAAAACATAGACTTTCAGAAAATGACTAATCAGTAATCTGCCCAATGTCAACAAAAACTTGCTCAAATCGATCAAATCATAAGTGCCCAACATCCAGTTGCACACTTATATTGACTTGATTTTAACTTCCCAAATCCTTGAATACCAAAACACTTGTCAGTAAAGATTTAAAAAATAATGAGGCAAACATATTTCAATGCAAGATTATATATTTATTAGATGAAAATTTTAATTTTCAACCACTCTAGGAGGAAATTCCTATAGCTTATATTCTATCAACAGTACAGTTCTTAGGACTTAATTTTGTTTTACTCATTAATTTCAGAGTCTGTCAGAAGTTGTCTGATGGCCAGTGCATCAATGCTTGATAAATCTATATGCAGGAAATGGGAGAAAATAAGAGCAGTGGTAAGTGGTGTGAATTAAAACAATGACTGCTCTGAGTATAGGTATTGAGCTCGATAGTTAAAAGAGTCTAGACACTTAGCAAATTGATGGATATAAGCAGAATCCACAGGTTGGTCTCTAACAAGAAGAGTGGCAGCTCCTAGAAGGAAAGTAACATGGGCGGCACAACCCCGATCGATATCCCAGGAAAGGGATGCCACGGATTCCACAACCCAGTGATCTGAAACCAGCAGATCCACAGCCCAGTGAGTAGCAGCTCCTTGATTCACAGCGCAGGGAACAGCTGCTCCTTGAGGCACAGCCCAGTGACCTTGTGTAAGTCGTCTGGCAGGGACTGCAGAGAATGGGGGTCCTGGGTTGGTAGCAGGATGTCTGGCAGGGGTTGGACACCACACAGGACAACCTGCACCTGATGGGCTGATAGCAGGTCTCCCGACAGCCACTGTAGACAGGGTGCAGCTGGCAGGAGCTGGGAGAGCAGAGATTAGGGCTGTAGACCAGTTTGCTAGGGTAGGACAAGCCACAGGAGGATGCTCGGTACTGCAGAGAGCTCCCAAGAGAGCAGGAGGAGAAGTTTCCAGAGCAGCATTTGGAATACATGTTGACAGGAGATGTGAGGTCAGCTGAGTTCCAGTGAGAAGATCTGAGTTTCAATGTTACCTTCTGGAGCGGGTCATTTATATAGTCTCACCATTGGGTGTGGCACCCTACGGGTCATGGTTCTTACCTCGGAATCACTCATTTGCATTCGTGTAACTCAACAATTGTTCTAATTGCAGTTGTATTTAATTAGGTTTTATGTTTATTGGTGCCATAATTTTGTTATGGTAGCACAAAGCCAATGAGCTATACCTATGTCAGAAATGATGACTGTTTTTACATTAATGCCCATCTGATCATGTACTGCTGTTATACAGTGCTTCTTATATCCAAGGTACAGATATCAATAGAGCTAAAACAAAGAGACTGAAGGATGGCTTCAGACAGAGGGAGAACTTGCCGTGTTTTTAAAGGCGAGGTGGCTAAAAAGAGTTCAATTGCTGTTGAGTCCCAGGGAAGATTGATCTGGGCCCATCTGCCAGAGTCTGCCACTGGTGTGATAAGGGAAGGGGCCAACTGAATGAGGAGCACAAAGAAAGGCCCGGGACTTTCAGGCTGCCCTTCTATTCACTCAGTCTATGGTTTGTTTCATCCCAGTGTCTTTATAATCCAATCTTTGGAAATTATTTTATTTTGTGAATTTCAGTTTATTGTCTTTCTTATCATCTATATTCACAAATAGCCAGGGGTTCTGCCATCATAGAATATCCCCAGCGTCACATCCCCCAGGCTTTGAATAACTTTCTGACACTTCTAGTACCAGGAACCCCACACAATATCCTGCCAAAATATGAAGTTCCTTTTTTTTACTGAGTCCTTTCTGAATCCTGCAGGAAGGATAGTTTACTTCTCATGGGGCCTCTCTAAAGAAGTGGGGTCATAGGACACACAATTCTCCTAAGATGATTCTTATTTTAATGTCTCTCTTCCCGGTTTCCTAATCTAAATTCCAGATTCTCTCTCTCTTCCTCTCTCTCAGTCTCTCTTTCTCCAGTTTTCTCTCCATTTTTTTTCCTGCAGTATAAATCTGATTCTGTTTTTGGATTTCCTCTTTTATTTTCTTTGTTTTGTTTATTGGGTTTCTTTTTGTTTTGTGTTTTTTGTTTTGTTTTGTTTTTTGCCTCTGTTGAACTATGGCTTCAGCTTCACAGTTGGAAAAAGAAAGTCTGATATTGATTATTTTCTTACAGCTTTACCAGTTGCTTCTACATTCATTCACAAAATATTTGATGCACAAAATATTACCAGTTTAGGGCAGCAGATGTAGCTCAAGTGGTTGAGTGTCTGCTTCCCATGTATGAGGTCCTGCGTTCAATCCCCACTACCGCCTAAAAATAAAATAAAATACTACCAATTTAATAAAGTATATTTAAGAATAAGGAAGGTAACTAAGTGGCAATATTTTATTCTTTTTTCTAATAAAATTATTTTTAAAATCTTATAAAAATAATGTTAAAAATCTTGATTTTCTCAATTAAAATATATTTTAGTTTTTAAAAGTAACACTATGTAGACTTCTAAAAGGAAGAGAAATGAGAAAAGAAACAAATGGATCCAATTCAAATGGCTATTCTGCGAGTCGTTTATTTCCTGTTCCTCATAGCCAGAAATCTTTTGTCCTTGCTTTGTGTTCCAGCAAGTATGGTAAGTGTCTGATCAAACCAACACTGCAGATATTATCTGTCCCTCATTTTTTCTGCTTTCAAACAGAGTTCTTCATAAGTATCCTTATGACAAAAGTTAAGAGTTAAAAGGGAGGCAGATATTTCTGAGACTAGACTGGGAAGTTAATGGATTTGTCCTCATGGACTCCACCCTCTTCGTTCAAGATTCTTCACTGAACCAGTTAACATGTCAAGAAGTATTTTTTTCTCTTCCCACTGCCTTTAAATCCCTAAGTCCCGGGAAGCGGCTGTGGCTCAATCAGTGGGGCTCCCGTTTACCATACGGGAGGCCCCGGGTTCGATTCCCGGGGCCTCCTGGTGGAGGCAAGCCCGCCTGCACGGCGTGGTTGGCTGACCCAGCGAGCACAAGCAGCAAGGGGGGGATAAATGAATAAATAAAATCTTTAAATAAATAAATAAATAAATAAATCCCTAAGTCTTCATCCCCTTTAAGTTGATATAAATTTAAGAGGAGTTTATAAACTCCCCAACCTTGAATTAAATCAAGCCCAGAGATTATATCATTTGTTCTTTAAAATAGACACCACCATTGTTTGCTTTTTTTTTTTTTTTAAACTGATTTTTTTTTCAACAATTAAAATTCAGGGTATTTCACGTAAAACTTATGACTGCTCAGTGCATCCGTGGCTTCTGATCTTTTGTTATGGCCTTACATCTCTGGGCTGTGGATCAGATGGTCTTTTGTCTTCGAGGTATGTTTCCAACAGAATCTCTCCCACATTTCATAGTTACAACTTTTGGTACCCACTTATTTCTCTTCTAAAAATTATCAGTCAACTTATGACTAACAAGTCAGGGATCTCATTTTTACTAGTCATCTCAGTTAGAAACTTAATAAGTAAAATCTAATCCATTCTCTTCATTTAGTATACACTACTAAATCACTAACCATAAAATATTTTTTACTATTATCCAACATAGATGAAGACTTCTAAGTTCCATATTATGGAAAGTATTTTCACTGGAGAAGGATGTCATGACTGTTTTTTTGAAATGTGTTACATGCAATATTAAAGCAATTTATTCAAAATTAAAAAGTATAAAGCACATTTATTCTTGTAATATATTCTAGTATTTTTTCTATGATGTTTTTTTATTATATTTTTCATGTTGGAGAATCATTAAACATTTCTGAATAATCATATTTAATGACGCATCTAAGAATGTGGTATGTGTTTTTCTATAAATCATCCAGAAAACAAGGTCTGAGACCATGGATTCAAATGTAAGTAGTTTATTTGTGTGGTGATCCCAGGAAATACCAGTAGGTGAATGGGAAAATGTTATAAGGAATGGACAGATGACAATAAAGAGTGTAACATTATGCCAGGTACTACTGCAGAAAACAGGAACTCAATCATAGTGGAAGATTCCTTACATAAGTCACAAAATTCTAGTGAGGTCAAAAAGTTCTTAGGCAGAGTTTTACAGATGTTCCCAGTGATCACCCTTCAGAATGCATGTAAATACCTAGGTTAGAGAATGGGTGTTGATGGTCCTGCTGAGATTGAGTGTCACTTTGGAAAGCAAAGATAAAAGAAGTATGGACAGGAATAAGGTGAAGTCTGAATAGATGACATGGAATGAGCAAAACAGAAAGGTATGAAGGCATATGGTGAGTTCAGGACACAGTGCAGCACTGAGTTATAGTTTAGGGAAGGTGCATGTGATACAGAAATGGGAGGCAGGTTTAGAAAAACAGGTTCTATACCCACAAGTACAGCATTTATAGGCTCTGAATTTTGGTAGGTTTCATCTACTGCCGTTTAAGCTCTTTAGACATCTAAATGTTCACCCTCACTGTAGTTAATCACCTATTGAATTACTTCTATGTATTTTGAAAGAAAAGGAAATCTTTCAAAATTACATAAATTTAGCAATTCAACATTGCTTAAAATATCGGCACCATTACCCCTACTGAGAACAAAGAGAAAAGCTTGTTAAAATACAAAACATAGTATCTGTTTAAAAACTGGGAAAAACCAAAGCATAGCAGAGTTTCAGAGATACTGTATGGGTCATATTTGAAGTCAAGAGAAATTGTCCTTCTATTTGGAGTTATTCTTCTCCTAAAGTTATATACTTATTTTGAAAGTGGTGAGCAATAATCTCAAAGAATGGAGACAAAATTGGAATTCAGGACCCACCAAGGAGTTGGGGTCCTGGGAAATATTCCAGAATCTGGAGGGCTAATTCCTAGAAGTAAAATTGACTTGCTAATAGATAGCCTTTTTAATGTTTTTTGTTTGTTTGTTTGTTTTGTTTTTAATTTATGCCGGGAGGTCCCAGGGATTGAACCCAGGTCCCTCCATATGGGAGACAGATGCCCAACCATTTGAGCCACATCCGCCCCCTAGATAGCTTTTTACAGGTATTGAAGCCTAGGTTTGGAGCACCTCAATATCTTATCCTAACAGCCTGCTAGAAATACAAGTAAATCCTCTTTACTGGAAGGTAAACTTATCCAGATCATTTTTATATTAAGTATCTTCTCTCCTCTCAAAATGTAACAGATATATGTAAGGATAAAATGGAAAGACAAGAGAACATCAGAAAATAAAATCTAACCTAGAAGGTCCATATAATTGACATGTAAAAATCAGATATTAAAATACCTAGGTGAAGAAATTAATGATAGAAAGTAGGAAAGTACTATTTTCAAGAAATAATTATGTTTATAGAACTAAATATATTTTGAGAATTTTGACACAAATCTGAAAAAAATCATGTAAAAGAATCTATTTGAAAGTTTAGAAAGTTAAAATATAATAACTTATTTCAGTCACTCAATGGATGAGTTTAAGAGGAGATTAGACATATAACTGAACAGACAATAAGTGACTGGAAGGTGGGACAAAATGAAATTCCAAGGTAGAGAAAAAAATTGAAAATACCAAAAAAAAAGTGTCAATGGCATATGAAATATAGTTAAAATGACTTTTAATTTAATCTTAAGAAAGAGAATGGGGAGATAATGGGTCAGAAACACTATTTGAAATGACTAAGGATGACAATTTTTCCAAAATTGATGAAAGGCATCAATTCACTTGGGAACAACAATTAAAGAAACTCTTTTGAGAACAACATGATTGAAAAATCTGATTTCAGATTAGAACATTGCACTCAACGACTTCAGAATTTCCATGGATATTCTATGTACATGGAGCACTTATCTGCTGGGCCAAAGAACAAATTTCACATTTAAAAAGAAGAGCACACGTGGAATAAGTTCCCTGAACATAGTAGTGTGAGCTTGAAAGCAACAGCAAAAACAGCAACAACAAAATTAACTAGTAAATCCTCATAGACTTGAAAACTGAATAGTTATGTTCCTAAATCATCAATGTTCAAAGATAAAAGAATGATGAAAATATAAAATATATACAATTAAGGGGAGAGGATGTAGTTCAAGTGGTTTAGTGCCTGCTTCCCATGTACAAGTTCCCAGGTTTGATCCCCAGTACTTCCTAAAAACAAAACAAACAAACAAATGAAAACACTAACTCTGGGAGCTGGTATAGCTCAGTGGTTGAGTGCCAGCCCTCTTACCTCAAAAAGAAAGAAAGAAAGAAAGAAAATATATATATGTGTGTGTGTGTGTGTGTGTACAATTAAACCATTCTTAGGGAGAAAGGTATAGCCTTGAACACCTATATTTTAAAAGGAAAAAAAAAAGTCTGAAAATCATGACTTAATGTCAATATCAAGGAGTTAAAATGGGAAAGCATATTAACATAAATTAAGCAAAAAGAATGAGGTAATAGAGGCAAATGTGGAAAGTACTGAGGGAAAACAAATTTAAAATGCAAGATCAATAAAAGATGGATAATCAGACTTCTTGGTAACATATTAATTGACAACCTATAAAGAAATAGAGGTGAGCTGGCAAAATTTAGCTCTATGACATTATGTTATTCCAGGTCCTTCAAGAAGCAGACACCAAGATGGACTTAAAAGTAAAAGGAAAGTATTAAGGAAATACCTGTGAGAGAAAATGGTTAGGGAATGGGGGAAGGTTGATAGAGTTGTCAAACTGTAATATGAGTCTGACCAAAGAGGATAGAGTGAAGGCAGTGCTTAATGGTTCTTTAAGGCTATCAAGAAATACTCCAACTAAAGGTGGCTGGTGGAGGAGTCCCATTTCTCACAGAATCAGGCTTCCCTGGTATCTTTGCTATGCCCAATCAGCTCTGTGCCTGGGATTATAAAGTAACATTTCAGCACAAATGCATCATTGGGTTTCAGACTACACCAGGTGCCAACCTTGGTCAATTAAATCCCTTGTAGTTAAAAATCTGAGAAGTGCATTCTCAGGACTGCCACATGCACAGATGATAATCTGATTAAGAGCACAGTCTCAGAAAAGACATGTTCAATTGTCTCTTTCCTTCACCTCAGTGATGTCACCATCTTTGTAAGGGCCCAAATTGGTTTCCGTTTGTGACTGTCTCAGCTCTGTCCCTTCCTGTAACCATGTCTTTAAATAATTGTCCAGAATTCTCTCAGGTCCTAGTCATCACCAACCTTCAATTTACCTTGGCTAATATTTTCCCTACCTATTGGACATAAGACATTTGGTAATAGTATGCAATGAATGAATAATTCTTTAGGAGAATGAGAAAGAACAGTGACAAGGAGGCTCATTCTTTAGTAGTTTCCTCATTAGGGTCGAAGTTGTGCCTCTAATCCATTGATACTCAGGAAGATACTGAGTATCACATTTGCCACATTTTAGATAAACATCTTCACCCAGCATGGCCAGAAACAAGACACATGAAGCATTGAACAAGAGGACAAGGAGGGGCTTTCCTGGCCATGATGGCATGAGCATCAATGTAACACAGTCATAGCATTTCTGACTTAAGTGCAGTTCATTAGCTTTGTTTTTTAATAGCAAAATTAAAGTACCCATTAATACAATAATGGGAAACTATACAAATGCAATTACAGAGAAGATTATTGGGTTACACATTTGTAAATGAAGGAGCACTGGATATGGAAAGAATGAACCTGAATGGTACCACACCTATTTGCTGAGCCTATATAAAGCTAGTCTAAGAGATGACATTAGAGCTCAGAATCTTCTCCTGTGGCTCAGCTGAAACTCACTCATCTTGTCAAATTTCTTCCAATTGCTACTCTAGAAACTTCTCTTGCCACTCTCTTTGGGCTTGCCCATGATACTCAGGGTCCTCCTGTGGCTCTTTCTGTCCCAGGACTGACCTCTGCTGTGCCAGCACCTGCCTCCTTGGCTTGCTCCTCTCCCTACAGTGGCTAGCAGGAGACCCACTGTGAGCCCAGCAGCTACCAGACATCCAATTTGTTTTCCTGTCCATTCCAGACTTCCTGTTACCACCCAAGGATCTCCACACTCTATAGTCCCTGCCAAATGGCTCACTCTGAGCCTCTAAGCTTTGGTGCATTGGTCTTCAAATATTTGGTTGTGATTCCCCATCTCTGAGCTTTGGCTCCAGTGGTTTCTAATCAGTGGGCTGTGCATCCAACACTTTCCCATCCCTAAAGTGTAGATCTAGCTTGTTCTGTTCAAAGTACTTCTCTTCTCAAAGCTGCCAATCTGTTTCTTACCAACTGGACTGTGAATCTGGCTTCTATTAAACATGAGTTTTATGGCCCATAAATTTAAACATAATAACTTCTATATCAAAAATTACAGTATTCTATTTACCTCATGTCCTATTATTAGCCTGCAAATTTCCCTTATACTCTAAACCACCATAGGCTATTTATAATTTGAATTCCAGCAATTGGATTAGAGAAAGATGCCCAGATTGCTTCCCTCTAATTGTACAAACATGCAATATTGAATTATATTTCTTCTTAATATATCTTCTTGTTATGTCCCACAGGGCATTTGTTTTCAATTTTAAAATCAGAAAAAAAATTAAGATTAAGAATAAATATATTGCATGACATATGCATGTATATATGTTCATTTTGTGTCTTCAGAACTACTTTAATTATCTGGCTGAGGTTTTGCTATGCCTTATGCTTAGCATTTTAAATTTTTTTACATTAAAGAGCAAAATCCAATTTCCTTATTGACTTGAAAGAATTTATTTCATATTTCCTCTATCAATACTTTAGCAAAATAAAAACAAGAGTATATATTGTTAAAACTAAAAAATTAGTAAGTTTTGCTTTTTGTTTTGTAGAGAATCAGAAACTCCAATATTTTTATGGCAAATAAATTTAAGTTTTAAGGAATATTAAATTGATTATGTTACATAATTATAGGAGAAAGATTGTTCCTTAAAAATATGTAAGACTTTGTAGAATATGTGATAAACTAGAATGAATATATCCAGTATGGAGTAAGATATTAGTGAGTTAAATATTGATGATGGTGTTAAGTTCCCCATGCCGTATCCCCGCCCCCAACCTCACTATTATATAGGAAATCAATAAAATCTCTCCCACATCGCAACATTTTTAGCAAGTAGCCTGGAAATTTTTTCATACGATAGGTTCTATAAGTTTGATGAAATCTCATGTATCTCTCTTTTTAAGTTGTTTAGTTAATGCCATGTATATGTAAAAACAAACAAAAAACAAAATTTAAAAACAAGGCAAATATTCTCTTGTTTCAAAATTCAGCTAAACTAGCCAGTTGAAAACCTTTGGATCAGTAATTGTCCCCAAAACTCTTTATTCATCATGTTATGGACATTATTAAAGTTATAAATGGCATAGAACTTTATTCCTAGGGCAATCATATGTCCTGGTTTACTCCTCTTGTCCCAGAATCTTGTCTCATTTGGCAATTGTCTCAGATTTTTCATTTTTTAATTTATAATCAGAAATTGTCCCACTAAAACTTTGCCATGAATGGTTTAGAAGACAACCTCTTACTTTTCATCTCGTAGAGTATAAGACGTATACCATGAACACACTTAAAATGTAAAAGGATTGTTAAATCCTAAAGAAAATAAGGCTTGTCCCACTTTTTTTTTCCCTCACAAAAAGAACCAAAAGAGCACTAACACTATCTTTCAAGGACAGCATTGGGAAGGATTGTTGAAAAGAAACCCCAGATTTATGGGACTGGCCAGCCCAAATCTTCAAATCTGGGAGATGGATCATTTGATAGTGCTGTGAACTCTTCCACAGCAGAGAGATGTGTCCATAGTCTCTAGGCCACCAGTAGGTGGGGTGAGTAGGAAATTTGAGAATCAATGGTTAACTGTATACGAAATATGTCCTTGAAATTGAACATGAGAATTTCTGCTCCAGAATGTAGAAAGAATTATCTGCATGATCTGCATGCTATTGCTACAGACGTTTAACTGCTTGCTGGATTATGTAAATGTACAATTATTTATTTCATTGTTAGGGACACATTTCTTTTTGAAAATTTGCAAAGTCCTCAGGAACAATGAGCCAAAAATAAAAGTCCATATTAATGGAAAAAATTAATATTACATTTCCATTGCTAAAGAACAATGATGATGAATACATAACTTGTACAAAAATTTGAGGATATTTACTATCCATCATGGGTCATGATATCACTGACAGAATAAAAAGCAAGAGACAATTTTGCTAAAGAAGCATCAACATCTACTTCTAAGAGAGTCGAAATTTTAAGAACATTTCTTACAAAGATGATAATTTATAGTTAGGACTTGCACAAGGTGTGTTAATATGTTACTCTAACACATATTTTCATTTTGGTCAAATAGCTCTTTGAAATTATTTTAACATGTTAAATCCCAAGGTTTCTTGTGCATTTACTAAAGAAATAAAGAGCTTATAAGGTGTCCTTTCCATTAGCAGAAGAAAAACATCACAGAGAATTAGATGAAGACAGTTTTATGTCAGTATTGTCAAATGCTTCAAAAAGAAAATGAATTAATTTCAATAATGGTTTGATTTCTACAACCAATTCAAAGACTCAAAGCAAATTTATCAAATGTTCAAAATGTTATTCTGAGAATTCTAATGTAAATTCAGTAAAAAAGTTATTATAATATGAAGATAAAATTATTTGTCTCAGTAATAAAATAAATGAAAAACACAATGTAAACTTAAAACCTTGTTTAGTAACAATGCTTCAATATTGATTCTTCAATTGTAACAAATACATCACACTAATGTAAGATGTCAATAACAGGAGAAAATGTGTGTGTGGGGGGGTGGATTATATGGGAATCTCCTATACTTTTCCCCTCCCCCAGATGGCTCCCTCATAGGGAGGTTTAGAAGGAATATAAATCTATCAAGTTATATTATACATTTCTTTATCTCATTTGATTCCTTTTTTATTTTTAATTTATTAACAAGAAGCTGATCCTCTTCAATTTTTGCTTATGTTGAACCCATATATTGCAAATATGAGAATGTCTGATGGTTTAACTGTTATTATTTACACTGATTTAATTATGGAGGAAGAGATTGTCTTAATACCTACCATCTTGAATCCTAAATCTGAATAAACTACGTAACACTAATAATGATAATTACAATTAATAATATAAGATTTTTCATAAAACTCGGGGTCCCTAAAATTTTCCTTGTGAACTGCCCATCATCAAATAATTCTCTATCAGATTAGTATTGTTGACTATAGTATACAGAATATTTTATAAAGAAATTAGTTCACTTTTCCTTATCCCTCTTCTCTTTACACTATAATCTCATTTTAATTTTTACTCTTTATTTGTGAATACCACTGGAGTGAATAAGACTACGTCTAATAAGAGTTTTCACCTGTTCAGATAAAGCAATTTCTATACTACCCATGGTATTCAGGACTCATTAGTTAAATTAAGACTTGCATATTAAAAATAAAAATGTTGTAAAGAATACCAATGCAAGATCATTTAAGAAAGTAGATTCTGCTAGCTCTTTGATCTATAAAAGCCTCTATTCCTCATTAAAGCTCCAATTCTTTATGTTTGTAAAGGTCTATAATGCATAATGTTTGCTTTCTCACAGGGCTGTTTGAATAGCAAATGAAAATGTTGTTTTTGCCCTCTTTTAAATCCTGATGTGCTCACCTAGGATCTCAGACAAGCGAGGGTGAACAGTTTCATGGAGACTACAACTCACTGTGCACAAACAGCACCTCCCTTCAATCATATGCAATACCTCTTTAGCTTTCTACTTGGGCATCTCTGAGATCACAGCTAGGAAAACAGAAGTAGCCTACTGGGACTTCTCCTTTACACAGTTGTGAAGTTTGAGGAAGTTAATATACAGTGATGGTTAGGCTAATGGGTCAACTCAGCCAGGTAATTGTGACCAGTTGTTTGGTCAAGCAAGCACTGGGTTAATTGTAATACTAGGACATTTACGAACTTTAGTCACCAGTGAGTTTACTGCATAGATAGCTGATTACATCTACATCAATCAGGGAGATTGCCATCAGCAATGAGTGATGCTTTATCCAATCAGTTGAATGCCTTAAAAGGGGAAGTGATTTCAGCATTCAGGGAGAATTTCCCAATTCATCTTTGGACAGCCAACGTGTCCCCAAAACTCATCAAGAACCTTCATTGGAATTTCATCAGAACCCCTGGTTTGCAGACTGCCTGAAGAACCTGGACTTGTGCATCCCCACAGTCACATGACAGACTCTTATAAAATCTCATACTATTGACAGATACCTCCTGTTGATTCTGTTTCCCTAGAGAGCCCTGACTAATACAAACACATATTGGATAATTTTCAAGCAATGGGAGATAGAAACTGATGGTTATACTTACCTCAGTTGATCAGATACTGGAGTAGACAATTCTGAGAGTAATTCCACAAAAGATTCCAGCAGAAGTGAGTCCCAGGTGCCCATCAAACAATTGGCTTAAAAACATCCCCTTTTATGGGATTTTCTCTTTCATTCTTATATCCATACCTGCTTCCTGAGATCATATGCCAAATAAACTGCCTGTACCCATGAAATGGTTTTTAATTTGGCTTTTGGAGGAATCAGGCTAAAGACTAAAGAATATACATGTTGCCCAACCTTGCTCATGAATTTACCATGGTAATGGCTATGTTTTATTATTTTATTTATTACATTATACTTGCTGATTTCCTTAGTACTTTGTTATTTCTTAAAACCTTTGACCTGTGAAGGCTAAAAATTTAATTCCATATTTTGTTGACGTAAACTTGAAAGGTGTTATTTCTGATATTAAAGGTGTGTTGTTTTTAGTTTGCTCCAGGCTGCAGCATAGAGAAGCATCAGGAGGGAATCCCAAAGTGCCTGAACCCAGTCACTCCGGATCTAGTAACACTAAGTTTCTCTTGAAACGTATTCACAGTTCAGAGTAAGGGATTCCACCTGTGGAAGACTGAGATACTTGCACTTTTGCCAATTAAAATGAGCAAAGCATCTCTCCTGGGACTTATTTAAACCTC
>JAKSZT010006885.1:14037-30406 GCA_026826555.1 Tolypeutes matacus | reverse complement strand
AGCTCTATTCCTTCACTCAGCTAGAAACAGAAAGATAACTAACTGGACACAGATGTTCAGTTCCTCCAGGAAGCCCTGGGCCCAGGGGGAACTGTCCTGGCACCTCCTCCCTCCTTCCTGGAGGAATTCCAGGGGGTAGAGGCACCACCCCCAGATGATTCACCCAGACAGCAAGCCCCACAAGTCTCCAGATCTCCAGGACTGAGGCCTCTGCCTGACCCAGATAGGACCTAGGAGTAGTTTAGTTTCTCTGGACTGAGTATTGGTTCTGAGGGATTCTCAGCCTCTGGTCTTGAAATGCCATCCTGGACCTTGTAGCTCTACAAATTGGATTTGGGCAAGTCTGGATTTCAATGGTCTCTGCAGTAATGGCTCGTGTCCTCAGGTTCCCTTCTTCCTAACCCCTATTCCCTCCAACAGACCTACTCCAGATGTCTGCTCCAAGATTTAGGTTAAATGAGCATCTGGATCCCTTTCTTTCCTTTATGGCCACCCCCTCCTTGAGACGCAGACTGAGGAGGAACCCAGACCTGGACCAATAGCTTGGGCTACAGTAGGAGAGGGAGCAAGCCAGGGCTAGGAGCCTGACCCGAGGCGGCAGCAAAAGGCAGGCTGGAGGTCAGGCAGCCTGGAGACTAAGGTGGAAAGCAGGGCCTCTTGTGGCCCCACCCTAGGTTCCCCAGCTCCACCCCTCTGGAGGCATGGGAATGAATGAGAGAGGGCCAGGACAGAATTTTCCTGGGTCACTGGGTGAGCTGTGGCAGTTGTTTACTTAAAAAAAAGAAAAAGAAAAAAAAAAGGGAAAGAAAGAAAGTGGGAGCTACTGAGCCTCAGAGAGACAAGAGCAAGCAGGGACAAAGGAGCTTTTGGGTCCAGAAAATGCCCAGAGGCAGCAGAGCCCATTCATGGAGAAGACACAGGCAAAATAGGGGTAGGTAAGAGAAGAAAACCAAACCCAGGGTGGAGATAGGTACAGGGCCATCCAGTCAGCTGGAGAATGGACATAGGGCAGCAGAGACAGGGAAAGAAAGACCAAGGAAAGAGAAAAGCCAGAATGGAAGGAAGCAGGTGAGGTAGCAGCCTAGCCAATCCAAGGGAAGAGAGGGAGGAGTCAGCTTTCAGGATTTGTGGATGGTGGCTGGGTCATCTGTGATGCCTTCTTATCGGGCTTGCTCTTCATAAGTTGGGAATGGGGAATAGTGCTGCATTCAAGAACCCAAAGGATTGGGTGGTTCTCATCCTTCCCTGACACTTCCTCTCCCACCCCTATGTGCCCCCAGGTATATTGCTGTCCATACTGCAGGTTCATGAGCCCAGAGTCCAACCAGGTGAGGGTTCATGCACACTCCCAGCATGCAGTGCAGCCCAGGTACAGGTGCCCACTGTGCCAGGAGCAGCTGGTGGGCCGGCCTGCCTTGCACTTCCATCTTAGCCACCTTCACAATGTGGTACCTGAGTGCGTTGAGAAGCTGCTACTTGTGGTGAGTACAGGCTAGGCGAGGACCCATTCAACAAGTCTTGTCAGTGCCATGCAGGAGGATAGGAAGAGGCAGGGGGTATCCAGGCAAGTGTATGAACTGGGGGGAAAGATGTTGATGAAGAAAGTTGCATTTTGCAGATTTGATGTTGAATTTTAGAGTTGGAGGGAAACAGGACTTTTCTAGCTGCCTCTACTCATAGATGAGGAAATAGCATTTCTTCTGCTTCCATTAAGTCCAGAGAAGAGTTGCTCAACAGCAAGCACGGGCCTGGGGGTATCACCCCTCTTCCACAGGCCTGTGAGGGCCAGATGGCCTTAAGGAAGACAGCTTTTGGCCTGGGAAAGAGGGAGCCAGATAGAAGAGGCAGCAACCTGGGCCCTTTCACCTGTGAGGAAAGCAGATATTAGGTGGGAGAACTGTCAAGAGAGGAGGCTGGATATGTGGAAGGCAAGATAGGCACAGGTACAGGTATGGAGCAGAGGGGTCAGGAGTAGCCCAGGGGACAGGGTGGTGGCTGAATCATTGGGATTTCTTCCATTACAGGCCACAACTGTAGAGATGACCTTTCCAACCAAAGTACTGCATGGTCCCACTCTGAGCCCTCTGGGGGATGGCCTGGAACCTATGACTCCTGGGCCAGAGCTTGGAATCAGCAGAGACCAGGCATCAGGTAAGAAAGGGGAGAGAAAGCCTTAGAGGGTATAGGAAAGAGGAGCTGGACTCCATGAACCAAGGTCTGAAGGCAAGAGCCAATTGCTCTGGATTTTGAGTGGGTGGGATCTGGCATAAATAAAGTTCCCTTCTCATTGTAGCCCTTTCTCTCTCCCCTAGGAGAAGGACCTAACCCAACCCCAGAAGCCAGTTCAGATTCTCTCCCTGAGCCTCCCCTACCCTCATCTGAGGCCCCAGACAAGCCCATGGGAAGCCCTGACCAACCCCCTTCTCCAGCTCCAGCTCCAGTCTCTCGGTCTGAAGCTCACCCTGAAGAAATGCCTCCCCCACCCACCATGGCTGAAGAGGAAGAGGGGACTGCTGGGGAGCCCCGCCCTGCAGAGCCAGCTCCAGCTGACTCTCGCCACCCTCTGACCTATCGGAAGACCACCAACTTTGCCCTGGACAAGTTTCTTGACCCTGCTCGGCCCTATAAGTGCACTGTGTGTAAGGAGTCCTTTACCCAGAAGAATATCCTCCTAGTTCATTATAATTCTGTGTCTCACCTTCATAAGATGAAGAAGGCTGCCATTGACCCATCTGGCCCTGCCCGGGGAGAGGCTGGTGCCCCACCTACCACCACTGCTGCCACAGACAAGCCCTTTAAATGCACCGTCTGCCGCGTCTCCTACAACCAGAGCTCCACCCTGGAGATCCACATGCGATCAGTTCTGCATCAGACTCGCTCTAGGGGGGCCAAGACTGATGCCAAGGCTGAGGGACTAGAGCGCAACCAAGAAGAGCCCAAGGAAGGCGAGACCGAGGGGGAGGTGGGCACTGAGAAGAAGGTCCCCGACCCTGGTGGCTTCATATCTGGGTTGCCCTTCCTGTCCCCTCCTCCCCCACCCTTGGACCTCCACCAATTCCCAGCCCCCCTCTTCACCCCACCAGTCCTGCCCCCTTTCCCTCTGGTACCTGAATCATTGCTTAAGCTCCAGCAGCAGCAACTGTTCCTGCCCTTCTATCTCCATGACCTCAAGGTGGGGCCCAAGCTGGCACTGGCTGGGCCTGCGCCCATGCTGTCGCTGCCAGCTGTTACCCCTCCTCCCCCACCCCCTCCCCCCAAGGCCAAGCTGGCTGAGCGGGAGTGGGAGCCACCCCCTATGGTCGAAGAGGGAAATGAGGCAGGACCCTCTTCACCACCCCACCCAACACCCAATGAGGCAGTCCGCACTGCGGCCAAAGCCCTTCTAGAAAACTTCGGCTTTGAGCTGGTGATCCAGTACAATGAAGGAAAGCAGGCTGTGCACCCTCCCCCAGCTCCACCCCCACCTGAGACTCTAGGGGGTGGGGACAAGCTGGCCTGTGGGGCCTGTGGGAAGCTTTTCTCCAATATGCTTATCCTTAAAACACATGAGGAGCATGTCCACCGCCGTTTTCTGCCCTTTGAGGCCTTGAGCCGTTACGCTGCTCAGTTTCGAAAGAGCTATGATAGCCTATACCCACCCCCTGCAGAACCCCCCAAACCTCCCGATAGGCCTCTGGGCACACCTGTGCCCCAACTGGGCCCACCCTTCCTGGCCCCAGAGCCTGAAGCTGGGGTGACCCATTCCCCTGAGGAGAGAAGCCGGGCAGGAGGACGCTGGCCTCCAGAGGAGGAAGAAAGCTCCAGAGGGAATCTTCCTCCCCTGGTGCCTGCAGGCCGCCGGTTCTCCAGGACCAAGTTCACAGAGTTTCAGACTCAAGCCCTGCAGTCTTTCTTTGAGACCAGTGCCTACCCCAAGGATGGCGAGGTGGAGCGGCTGGCAAGTCTCTTGGGTCTAGCCAGCCGTGTGGTGGTAGTTTGGTTCCAGAATGCCCGCCAGAAAGCACGCAAAAATGCCAGTGAAGGCGGGCCTGTGTCAATTGGAGGAGGGACTGGGGGAGTCTCTGGCTGCAGGCGTTGCCATTCAACCTTCTCCTGTGTTTTTGAGTTGGTGCGGCACCTCAAGAAATGCTATGATGACCACGCCCCTGAAGAGGAGGTAGAAGAGGCAGAGAGAGGAGAAGAGGAGGAAGAAGAGGTGGAGGAGGAAGAAGCAGAGGAACAGGGCCTTGAACCCCCAGCAGCTCTTGAGGGTCCATCACCAGAACCTCCAGACAGGGAGGAGCTGAGCCCAGCAGAGGCAACAAAGCCAGGAGGCAAAGAGCCTGAAGGGAAGTCTCCTCCCTCACCTGCCCCAGCCCACACCTGTGACCAGTGTGCCACATCTTTCCCCAGCCAGGAGCTCCTGACCAATCACCGGAGACTCCATTTCCTGCCATCTGTGCAGCCCAGTGCTCCTCCCCACCTCCTAGATCTGCCCTTGCTGGTGTTTGGGGAGCATAATCCCTTAGTGGCAGGTGCTTCACCAGTGCCAGGGCCACCCCTCAAACGGAAGCATGAGGATGGCAGCCTGTCCCCCACAGGCAGTGAGGCAGGGGGCGGAGGGGAGGGCGACCCCCCCAGGGACAAGCGCCTGCGCACCACCATCCTGCCTGAGCAGCTGGAGATCCTGTACCGCTGGTACATGCAGGACTCCAACCCAACGCGCAAGATGCTTGACTGTATTTCCGAGGAAGTGGGGCTCAAAAAGCGAGTGGTACAAGTCTGGTTCCAGAATACCAGGGCCCGGGAGAGAAAAGGCCAGTTCCGAAGCACCCCTGGGGGGGTACCCAGCCCAGCAGTCAAACCCCCTGTCCCACCCGCACCGGCACCCTTCCCCAAGTTCAACCTGTTGTTAGGCAAGGTGGATGAGGGGACTGGGAGGGAGGGCCCAAAGAGGGAAGCACTTGCTTTTCCCTACCTTGCTCCTGGGCCTCTCCCTTTCATAACACCTGGGAAAGAGGCCACCACCCCAACACCAGAGCCACCTCTACCTCTCCCACTTCTCCCTCCACCCAGTGAGGATGAAGGCCCAGAGGAACCCTCTAAAGCTTCTCCAGAGAGTGAGGCTTGCAGTCCATCTGCAGGGGATCTAAGCGATTCATCTGCTTCCAGCTTGGCTGAACCAGAATCCCCTGGGGCAGCAGGGACCAGTGGGGGACCAGGAGCTGGGCCTGGGGTTCCAGATGGAATGGGACAGCGACGCTACAGGACACAGATGAGCAGCCTGCAGTTGAAGATCATGAAGGCCTGCTATGAAGCCTACCGCACTCCTACCATGCAGGAATGCGAGGTGTTGGGGGAGGAGATTGGGCTACCCAAGAGGGTCATCCAAGTCTGGTTCCAGAATGCCCGTGCCAAGGAAAAGAAGGCCAAACTGCAGGGGGCAGCAGTCGGGGGGGCTGGGGGCAGCAGTGAGGGCCCCTTGGGAGTCCAGCGTACAGACTGCCCCTACTGTGATGTCAAATATGATTTCTATGTCTCCTGCCGAGGCCATCTCTTTTCCCGTCAGCACCTTGCCAAGCTCAAGGAGGCGGTCCGAGCCCAGCTGAAGAATGAAAGCAAGTGTTACGACTTGGCCCCGGCACCTGAGGCACCCCCAGCCCCCAAGGCCCCGTCAGCCTCCACACCTGCTTCCATGCCCCTTGGGGCTGCCCCAGCCCTGCCTCGCCTGGCCCCGGTCCTCTTGTCTGGCCCAGCTCTGGCCCAACCCCAACTGGGCAGCTTAGCTCCTTTCAATTCAGGTGAGTGAGGAGGTTGTGGGGGATTGGACTTCAGAGAGCATCTCCCTTCTAATGACCTGCCCTCCTTTTCCTTCTTGACTCTTCTCATCTCCAATCTCCTGTGGCTTTCTCTTGCTTGAGGCTCTTGGGGGATTGGGGTGTGGGGTCAGGGGAAGCCAGGTGGTGGGAATGGGTGACTGTGGCTGGAGGTAGCCTATAGCAGGAAGGACGATGGGGGCAGGAGGTGGCTAATCTATCACATATTTCATTTCATCTTCCTAGGCCCTGCAGCCTCCTCAGGCCTCCTTGGCCTCGCCACTTCGGTCCTGCCTGCTACCACAGTGGTCCAGACTGCTGGCCCAGGTCGCCCTTTACCTCAGAGACCCGTGCCCGACCAAACCAACACCTCGACAGCAGGCACCAGTGACCTGATCCTGGGCCCACCTACTGAGCCCTCAGGGGACAAGGGATCTGGTGAGCGAAAGCCAGTTGCAGCCCCCACCAACTCCTCCACTGATGCCCTCAAGAACCTCAAAGCATTGAAGGCCACTGTCCCAGCCCTGTTGGGGGGCCAATTCCTGCCCTTCCCACTGCCCCCTGCTGGGGGGGCAGCACCACCAGCTGTCTTTGGCCCCCAGTTACAGGGGGCCTACTTCCAACAGCTCTATGGTATGAAGAAGGGGCTATTTCCCATGAACCCCGTGATACCTCAGACCCTCATTGGGCTGCTCCCCAATGCCCTCCTCCAGTCACCACCCCAGCCCCCCGAGCCCACAGCCACAGCGCCTCCAAAGCCTCCTGAACTGCCCACTCTAGGGGAGGGGGAGGCTGGTGAGACCGATGAGCTGCTGACAGGCAGTACTGGCATCTCCACCGTGGACGTCACACACCGCTACCTGTGCCGCCAGTGCAAGATGGCATTTGACGGGGAGGCCCCGGCCACTGCCCACCAGAGATCCTTCTGCTTCTTTGGGCGGGGCCCCGGGGGTTCCATGCCTCCCCCATTGCGGGTGCCCATCTGCACCTACCACTGCCTGGCGTGTGAGGTGCTGCTGAGTGGACGTGAAGCCCTGGCCTCCCACCTGCGCTCCTCGGCCCATAGGCGCAAAGCAGCCCCGCCCCCAGGGGGCCCACCCATCACCGTCACCAACGCTGCCACTGCTGCCACGGCTGCTGTGGCTTTTGCCAAAGAGGAAGCAAGATTACCTCACACGGACTCCAACCCAAAAACTACTACTACCTCTACACTTCTAGCTTTATAAGCAGATAAACCAAGATGGGGGGTATAGGGGAGGGCCTCACTGCTCCCTCTCTTACCCCAAGGGATGTCTGGTGGGAGCTCAAATCCCTCACCCCAGCCCTCGGCTCTGCCCACCTCACGGGAATCTTTCAATTCCCACCCTCAGTGGGCTTCACATACCCCACTTCCAGCAGAGTCCTGCCTGCTCCCCCTCCCCCCACAGATACACACTCTGATCCTAACCCTCAGCTTCTTGCAGATGTTCCCTTTGCCCCTCCCTGTATCTTCACAGACACACACACCCATCTTGTCCCAATTGTTTGTACATGTCTGTCCCGCCCACCCCACTACACAAAAGCTATCCTTGGTTCCATCCTCCTCCCATCTTTTCCCCACTGAATTCCCGGCTTTCCTTCCCCAGCTCCTGTAAACACCCACATAATGCATATACATGTTATTCCATGCTGTTCCACTAACTGAAACACCAAAAAAAGAAAAAAAGAAGAAAAGAAAAAGACAAAGAAGGGGGAAGGAAAATAAACCCTTCCCCTTCCTTGTCTGGAGCACCGTACCACTCACAAACTTTCCAAATACCCAGCTGGCTGCCAAGTTTGGAGCCTGGGATGGGCAGGGAGCCCATAAAACTCTAACCAAACTGGAGGGTGGCAGGGGAGAAGTGCTCCCAGCTCACTCTCCCCACACCCCTCCTAACCCTCTTCCCCCTGACAGCAGGGGAACCTATGGCCTGGACTCTAGGGGGAGCCGCCACCAGGAACCCCTCTGCCAACTCCCACCCTGCACCCTGGGACCTGCAGTAACTTATTCTCAAAGGCTTTAAACACAGAGATCCTCTCAGCAGCCGTGGGCCCGCCCCCTGTCCCAGCCCTGCCACTTGGGGGTCTAGCCTCCAGGACCGGCGATGCCCACCAACAGCAAATCCAAAGTTCTTAAAAAAAAAAAAAAAAAAAAAAAAACTGAAACACACAACCAAAAAAACAAAAGCGCACGCGAGAGAGAGCACATGTGCGCACAAGAGAGAGATGGAGAGACCAGAGGAATGAACTAAAGAAAAACATAAACTTGGAAAAACACAGGAAAAACAACAACAAAAAAAAAAACAACAAAAACTCTCCCATCAAGTGGTTTTTTTCCTATTTGTGTCACTTATCCCTTCCCTCCCCCACCCCATCACCCCATTCTAAGGGTTTCTTTAAACCTCATCTTTGGAAGATATCAAATGGCTTTAACTCCTTGCCATGAGTATGGTGATCCTCGTGGGACTGAAAGCAGTGCAGCCCTCCCCCTGGCAATGCCCAGTTACAGAGGCAGGACCTGGTAATGGGAGAAGAGCCTGGAGACTGGGGAGAGACACGTCCCTGCCCCTTGAATTCAGTATTTAACAGGACAGGTAACATCCCCTTATTCCCAGCTGTGAGTTTTTAAAAAAGTCAATGTCACCAGAATTATCTCAGCAGTCCCGGGAGGAAAGGGATTGGATGGGGCAGTTTGGGTTCTGAGTCCTGGGCCTGTTTCCCTTTCGCCTGCCACTATTTCCTCTCATTTATTTCTCTCACAAACCCCTACTCTGATTTCCCTTCCTAGTGGCCCCTTCACATTTCTGGCCACTTTTTGAACTTCCTTTACCTTTGCTAGGTCCCTTGTTTCCCATCTGCTGCACTTCCCCTTCATCCTCTGCTCCCACTCTTGCCCCTACCTCCCATCCTGTTACAGCCCAGCTCCTCCTCTAAGCAGCAGCTGTTGGAGGCACCCCCAAAATTAGGCTCATGGAAGTCTGGAGCTAATGTTAGCTGAGGGGTAGATGGGCAAGGAGATGACTGAAGCTCAAGGTGAATCTTTGATAGGGTGATATCACCAAGGGAACCAACAGAAGGTTACCTAGGAAAAGGGTCCCCAATCCCAACCTGATTGTTTCTGTAACCATCAAGTGATAATTTTGGCAATGCCCAAGCCCAGCTAAAGTGGCAGAGGAGAGGCAGGTGTTTTACCTTGGCAAAGAAAAGCCTGCAAAATGTTTCCATGTCCTTCAGACAGTTTCTACCAACCACGCCCCTGAGGCCTCCCCTTTCCAGGCATTTTCCTTCCATCCTTCCTTCCATTCCCTCTCTTCCCTTCAGGCTTCTTCTACTACCATTATCCCATTTAATACAAACTCAACCAGCCCTGGGATCTATGTTTTCTGTTCTATCAGTCACTCCACTCTGTGATCACATTAATACTGAAGCAGTAGCTTGTGTGCAGAAAAGATGGGAGGGGAGAGGTGGGGCGGAGAGAAAATTCTGCTTAGTCCCTAGTCCTCATATATTCTGTGTATCTCACTTCCAGCCCATTCACTTCTAAAATTTAAAAACTACAACTCCTGCAAATTGGGGGTGGGGTGGAATTATTCTGATGATGCCCAAAACGCCACTTACAAAAGGAGTCAAAAGAGAGAAACTGCCCCACAGTGGTCTTGCTCTTGCTGCCATCTTAACTGCCTCTCAACCTCTCTCTTGCTCCCCTCCTTCCCTAACCCTTTCTTCCTCCCGTTGAAATTCTGTGTATAAAACTATTTTCTTAGCAGCATGTATATGAGGAAAGAGGCTTTTTCACTCTGTGCTTTCTGGGAATGTGACTTGTGTATAAAGATTGAAAACAAAAAATTAGAAAAAAAAGGAAACATTTTAAAGAAAACCTTGGCAAATACCTGGTATTAGGTTGGCTTTAGTTTGAACTATGATTATTTTTCACCAGGAGTTAATTTAGCCAGAAATCTCCCCTCCCCTTGCCCTCCACCACATTCTCTTATATGCAAAGGCTCTGGCCTGGAGAAACCATGTAGATTTATATTAGTAGACAGGGACTGACTCTAAGCAACTGTACTTACCAGAAACCCTATAAATTGGAGGGCAGAGAGAGCCTGGCTGACTCCTCTGACTTGGTAAATCAACATGCTTCTAAAAGGTGCATCTTTCTAACCCCTTTCTCATACCAGAAATCCTCAGCAGCAACATTCCTACTCCAGAAAGATATGCACTTTGGTGGGCAGAAGGCTGCGTTAGTCCAGCCTAATGCCGAAAGCTAGAGGTAAATGTCAAGTCACCAGGATTATATTGTGTTGCTTCTACTGTGGAGTAATAGACCCAACTCAAGAGTTTGGCACATCAACAACCTATCTTAGAGTACCACCACCACCACCCAAAAAGCGAGCCTGATTCGATGGCTCATAAGATCAGTATTCCATGGCTTGGGGCAAAGTCCTAGGGTTTCTGACATACCTGAGTCCTAAACAAGCATCCAAATTTTGGTCCACCTGACTTATAACAAGGGTCAGTATAGGGAGGCAGGAGGTGGAAATGATCTGGGCTCCCTTTGCTCCAAACCAGAGTGGGAGGATGGCTTGGGATTCCAATCCTCAACTAAGGAACAAAAATCAAAGTCTGTTGGAAGAATATGGGAAAATCTGAAACTTGTAGCCAAGTGGGATGAGTCTGCAACAAGACCATAAAAAAGAAACCTGTTCTTCCCCTGCCCATCTACTTACAGAAGCATGCACAAGAACCAATTATTCCAGATATAATAGCACTGACATTCTTAATTCCTTCTATTTGTTCCTTAGCCACTTTCAGGGCTTACAGACCTGATCACTGATTTCCCAAACACCCACCACCCTGATCTTTCCCTTTGTTTTAAGACACATTCATTCATTTGTATTCATTCCTATGCAAACGTTCACACCTGAAATACAGAGTATTTGTGTATAGAGCAGCATCAAAGATACAAGCCTGCACACTCTCAGAATCAGCAGCAGAACCAAGCAGAGAGAGCTACAGGGTTTCACACAAATGCCAGCAAGGATGGGAGTCCATGGATATATAGGTACAAGGGACATGCCCCCAGACCCATCACCTACACTCCTTTAAGTAGAAACACCCTCTAGAATATATGAATATTCCTCACATTACAGTAAGTAGGGGAAGCTTATAAACAGAAAAAGTCAGAGGAAAATATAACCAGTATTAGGAAGGATGACCAAATGTTGAAAACCCATGAACAAAGGACCTTAAATTTTTCCAGAGTGTGACACTGTAGCTAGTAAGAGAGGCAGAAGGAAGTCAGAGGAAACCTATGAGAAAATGCATACATCACCCTGAAACACAGAGGAAAACTAGGCTGGAACCCCTTGTAATCAGAAGGACTAGGTACTGCGGGGGAGGTGCATTTCTCTCTAAGCTATAGTAGAAAGCTCAAACTGACTAGCTGGGAGCAACTAGTTGGAAACTTGGAAGCCATGAGGATATCAGTTTTAGAGGACTGAGCTAGGAAGAAATACCCCAATACTAAGCAAGTCCTTGCTACCATGAGAAACCTTGACCACGAGGAGAAAGACCTATAGACCCAGACTTGGGGTCTGCAGGATTATAGTGTGGGTATACCATGAAAAGACCATGGCTCATCAAGTTTGGGGAAAGATGGGACATGATCCCCAGGAAAATCCTTTCTTAGGAGAGACTATACTTTATAGGAAGAACATAAAATTGGGTGAGGACCCACCCAGTCACTGTTCTTGGTAAAGAGGACTGAGACAGCCCTCCACACAAAGGATAAACAAGGTGTAAATATTCTTCCCTTGTCAGTAGTCTGAGCCCAGTGTTTCTTGCGGCTCCCCAGCCACAGAGAGGAATCTGACTAGAAGCTAGTGGGGAAGCAGTTTAAGCAATTATAGATGGACCAGAAAGGTGAACCAGGTCCGGGGAGAGGGGGAAAGGTGGTACAGCACCTGGAATCAACTCATAACCCTACCCAACTGTACATATGTTCTTACACAAACAATGGCTAAAACTGTGAAACAAGTCATCAGCAGGGGTTCAGCAATGCCTACATCTACAGTCCCTCCCTGCACTACGTCTTTGCAACCAGGCTCAAAGAATGACCTGTGCTGTGCTCACTTCTGTATTCACACCAAGTGCTCAAACAACAGCATCACCTGCAATATGCCACGTTTCTGCAGTAGATTGGCCTTGTGCTCTGTTGACCTTTATTTCCATTACCCAGGACCCAGGCCTGCCTCCAGGAAGGATGACTGGGACCCATCCTGTATCTAGCCACAAAATTCATACAAATCTGACTGAACCATAGAGAACAATCTAGCAATACTCCTAAACTAGTGGTTCTCAATGGTGAGGTTTTAGAAACACATGGGAGCCAGCCATCAGAATATGGGGGTGAAGGGAGGAATAAATTTTGAAAATGCTCCCATAGGGATTCTTCTATGACTACTGCTGCCAAAGAGAATCACTATCCTACCAAGTTATATTTGTCTCATTGGACCTCACAGTCTCTCCTTTTTCTCTGTTGCCTTGACTCAAAATACATTCACATAGCCCACAACACATATGTCACAGGTGTGACAGCATAGAGATATGAATATGGTTGGGGAGGAAGTAAGAAGATGCAAAAAGCATGGGAAATCCAGACTAGATCAACTGTCCCAGAAGGTGACCACCATCTCTTAGAATAGGGTTTCTTGAAGTTTCATCCATGAACCACCTGCAAGCTTGTTGAAAATGCACATTCCTGGGCCACATCTCAGACTGAATCAGAAACTCCCAAAGTGATTCTGTGTTCTTTGGAGTATGAGAACCTCTGTCGTAGAGAGCTCAGCCCCATAAATATCTATGACCTGCCCCCAACTCCCCTGTACCTGGGACCCAACACTGCTACGTCATACAGGGACCTATCATCACCTCAGATTTGTTTTCTTCATTATTCTGACATGACCCCATCCCTACAATATACTGGAAATCTAACTGTGCCTTCTGCTTCCATTGGACATTCTTGAACAGGATAAAAGATATAAACATTGTCCACTCACCCCCTTGGCTGAGCACCTCATTGCTCTCTTCTCTGCGTGGAAACCACATTGCTGCTTCTGAAGCTGTCATCCACTTCCAGAGATGCTGAAATCAGAAATCTCCCAGCCCTGAGCAGCTCGGCTCATCATGGGCAATGTCTTTACTTCCCTCTAGGCAGGTCTTATCTTCCATCTGACAAACCCAATCTCCCCCCAGCATCACCCACAGCCATCTCTTCCACCCAAAGATCTTCCTAGTCACTGACCCACAGCCTCAGGCTACCCAGGATGCAGGGAAAGCCCAGTTTCTCAAGTTCTTCCAGATGGGGGCTCAAGGTCCAGTTTTGTGACACTGCCAATGGCACTGCCTCTGGAAGTATAGGGCTGGAGTTTGTCACCTCAGATGCTGTGGATTCTCCTACAGGACTTCCCATTTATCAGGGCTCATTGTTAACCCTCAGTCTCCCTTCCAGGGGTAGATTTCAAAGATACGGAAATTTCTCCAACTCCAAACAGTATGCCATTGGGGGGTTCCTAAATGCAGTATCTCCTCGAAATCAGGTCCCAGGTGACTTTGTCTCTCTAACACCTGCCTCCCTCTCTAGGCCTAGAGTACCTCTCCATCTTTCTAGGACTGTTATTGAATACGGACCTTTTAACAAAGGGGATAGAACTGGTTCTTCTCAACCACAGCTCAGCTGACCACAAGGTACCAGGCAGAATGAAATACATACAAGTACAAACCACACCACCAGCCAACAGCAAGGCCTTCTTCCTTTCCCTCTCTCTTCTGGTTTCATTTTTGTGACAACTTTGCTGCCTGGCCTCTCTCCAGGCTCTCAGTTTGCCTCATAGGATTTTTCTGTCCTTGCTGCCCAGAGACATGGACAGTCCTCAGGCTTGAAGCCTTGGGTGTGGCAGTAGCCTGTGCCCTTGTCCCTGTGCTCCACATTCCCTTTGCACAACTGCTTAAACGCTGAGTATGTACCATCTAAATCACCTTCCTAGGGGACAGTGAGGGTAGGAGTGAAGTGGGTGTCTAGCTGGGAGGAAGGCAGAGCTGGGAC
Source organism: Tolypeutes matacus (assembly GCA_026826555.1). NCBI lineage: Eukaryota > Metazoa > Chordata > Mammalia > Cingulata > Chlamyphoridae > Tolypeutes > Tolypeutes matacus. Next base: position 16,489 of record JAKSZT010006885.1, on the reverse strand, counting down.
TGGCAGGAGAGCACTGACTCAACCCAGCTCGCAGGGCATCCTCCCATGTCCCTGCCCAGAACGGAACCCCGCCCAGTGCTTGGCACTCCTGCGTGCACTGCCCTCTCTCACTGCCACCAAGTGGCAGTCGTGAGCATGTTTGGCAGCTTTGGGTTTGCTGCAGTGCCAGGATCTGAGACACTGTTCATGTGCCAGTGCAGCACTGCCAAGCATGGTGGCATCCAGTTGGTTGGGTGCCAAGCAGTAGGACCCAGGTGGTGATAGAGGAAAGAGGGGTGGGGTAAGTTGAGGGGGAGGAGACGAAGGCAGCAGGGAGAAAATCCAACACTTCACTTGTTAGAGTAGAGTCCAAATGGGATCTGCAGAAAGGTGCCCTTCCCATTCTAGATCCCTGCTCAGCAAGCAAGTGCTTCCCTCCCCTGCCGTGCCCACAACAGTGATATATACAGACCAGGCAAGAGGATTTGGCCATCTTCAGCAGAGAACTGGCTGGGGGCCAGGTAGGACGGCTAGCCGCTCTGCATCCTTCTTCCTTAGGGTCCTAGAAATGGTGCGCTTCCTCCTTTGTGTCCTCATGCCTTTCTCCGTCTGTTGCTCCATTCCCCAAGTCTAAGAAGGAACAGGAAGGAGGTCCTGGCAGAAAAAAACTCTTTTCCCAAACAACAACAACAACAACAACAACACACACACACCCCAACATCTTGACTCCTTCCTTCTCACTCCTGGCACAACCCATTCAACCAGGTTGGAAAGAGGCACTGCCACCCTCCCTTACTCCATACAATGCCAGAGCTGGTGCCAGGCTCCATGAGCAGTGCCAGTGCCCACCCACCTGACACCCCAGTCACCTTGCTGTCCCCTTCAGTGTTCTCATGGATGGCCAGATTGCCAGCCCAAATGAGTTCTCCCTGGGTAGCAGTGGCACAATTCCTCCTCCCTGGCTCTTAGACTCTTCCTTGGCACTTCCTTGGCTCTTCTTCCCACCATTTTACTTTCCCAGACTGGAAAACAAGTAACAACCATTTCTGAGCTGAGCTGCTAGAGGAACAGCAACATCAGCAGCACATCCCTGCTCCCCCTCCCTGCCTCCTGGTGCCCTCATTTCCCATTGCCCTGGCTCAGGGCACCAGCCTGACAGATGTGATGCCAACAGCTCCCATGTACCGAGTCCTCCTCCCACAGTGTCAGGACTACTGCCGCCACTGCCCCCAACATTTGCCCCCTCCCATCTCCACGGGCACAAGGGTGGCAGCTGCTGTGCCAATGCCTGTCAGCAGGCAGCATGAAACAACTGATGCACCCTCTTCTCCCCTCCCAGGCCCCAAACCTCTTCCCTCCTTCTTCCACTCCATCCCTCTGTCCTTCTGGTTGGACACTGGATTGGCAACCGCAATGCCAACCCCCACCCCATGCCCAGGAGGCTCACATACAGCACGCACTTACGCGTACATGTACGCGCGCACACACACATACACACAGCCCCATGAGTGCCAGGCAGCGGTGGCAGACACACAGCAATGCATGGTGACTGGTACCCGAGGAGGCAGCCAGATTCGGCACCTGATCCAGCACCCGTTTGGGATTGGGTGGGTAGGCGAGCGGGCAGGCAGGCGGGCGGGCGGACTGGCGGAGGGGTGGTGGAGGCAGACGATGGCCCTAGGTTGGCAGCCGATGGAGCTGGGAGAATGGAGGGAACAGATGCTCTTTGCCCAGCCTCCCTCCCTCTCCCTCCCCGAGATCAGTGCCAAGCTGGGGGGATGGGGAGAGGGGAGAATGGGGGAAGGGTGGCATTTGGAGAGCTGGCAGGCGGGGGGAGCTGGGTCCGCCCAGGCTGGGCAGTGCCGGCACTGGCTACCGCCTCTCCACTCTGCCATCTGTCTCGCCTCTCCCCACCCCTTTTTCTCTTTTTCTCTCTCCCCTTCATCCACAGCCAAATGAAAAGGAAAACAGGGTCCTTAACCCGCCCACCCCCAACCGCTGCCAGACCCCCCCTCTGTTCCTCCCCACAACTCACCACACCATACCATCACCAAGCCATCTGTGCTCTCTCTCCTCCTGGCTCAGTCACCTTCCTTTGCTTGCCTTCACCCTCACACCAAAATGGGTGAAATTTAAAATGTATGTGTATATATATATATATATATATATATATGTATGTATGTATGTGTATATATACACACACACACACACACACACATACATACATATATATATATATATATACATATATAAGTATTTTTAAAGCAACTTGAAAGAAAACTATTTTCTTTGGGAATGTCCTGTCCTTCTGCATCTGGTCCTCGGTGCCAACGTTTACGGCAGGCAGAGGGAGGGGACCCTGTCCTCAGCTGGTGCCCATGAAGCCCATGCCAGAGAGGAGGGGTGGCTGGGGTGGGGTGGGGGTAGGGTGGGGTATCGGGAGAGCGCTCTTCTCTCTGCGCCTGTAGTTGTT
>JAKSZT010006885.1:2694-13937 GCA_026826555.1 Tolypeutes matacus | reverse complement strand
AATTAACATTCCTACAGGGCAGGCTGCCAGGCTGGAGGGTAGGGGGTATGTGAAGAGAAGTGGAGATTGGGTTGGGGAGGAGGGGGAGAGCCCGCTGCTCAGAAGAACAGGAGAGAGATGGAAGGAGCCCAAAAGAAGGAGGAAGGAGAAAGGGCAGAGTGATGATGGGCAGGCCAAGGTTGGGGCTAAGAGAGAGAGAAGGGCATGGAAAATGGGGCATGAAAACTGTCTGGAGTTCAACTGAGAGCAACTCAGCCTCTCCTGCCCAAATAAGATATGGCCTATTCTGTGGTCCCCAAGCTCACCTTTTGCCCCAGCCCTGCCCAGGGACCAGAGTCCTGGCATGGCCTGGAGAAGTATAAGTTCTTAGGGTGGGCAGCTCTAGCTGCTTTCTTCCTGTCCCTTATAGAAAACCAACCCCAAACCAACGAATTAGCAGCTACTAGCTGCCAACCCAGCCAACCCTCAGGCCAGATCAGAGAGGGCTTGGGCTCAGAGGAACCCATGCTGACTTGCCTTTCTCTACCTCTGCCAAGGTAAAGGGGCACTCCATGAGTATCTGCATCAGAGAGACAAGGAACATGGATCTGGGAAGTATGAGGAGGTGTCAAGTTAATGGGGATTCAATAGCAGCAGAGAATCACTGGGGCTGCCTGTAAGGCTGATGGAGGAAAACCATGACATAAGGCTCTCTGCCTTTGGGGTTCCAGAGTAGGAAAAGTGGACACTCCTACCCATCTCGAAAGCCATGAATTTGGAAATGTGTGAGCAAGGACAATCTAAACTTTGAGTTGTTGTTCTTGGTTTTGAAGAAAGAGAGGTTGCCAATATACCAAACTTCTTTCTGGGGCTGCTGAATGAAACACTAATTTGGTAAGATGCGCCTCAAAAAAAGGTTCTCATGACCAAACTAGTTTGGGAAACACTACATGTTCCTCCTCTTAAGAGACTCACAATGCAGACTGGTGTGTTAAAGGCTCTAAGAAGTCTTGTGAAAAATGGTTGAACACTGTTTAGCCAACTCATTTGGCCACAGAAACCCTACTTTTTAATTTTTTAATTTAAATTTTAAATTTTATTCCCACAGAAGCAGCGTTCCGCTTTGGGAAAAGCTCTGTTACTGTGTGATCAAGGGTGGTACTGGGATGGAAGCTGGAACCTGGATTAGCCATCCTCAAGTCAGTCTGATCCTAGCATTCCATGAACGAAGGGTCAGCAAGAAGACTCTGGTTTGTGATTCTGAAGAGTGGTATGTCTCCACCATGAGCTGGCCGAGTGCCTTCCTGCTCTCTTCAGAATCACAAACCAAAACTTTCAGACTAGAGACCTCCTGAATTTCAGAGTTAAAGCAATTGCAGTTCAGAGAGGTGAAGTGATTTGTCCAAGATCACAAAGCCATGAGGTGACAGCACTGACTTGAGGACCAAGGTGTTCTGACCTCTAGCCTAGCACATTTGCTCTGTTTTCAGTTGCTGAAACTCTGGGAAAAGGGCAACATGGGAGGTATCAGTCAGATCCGGCTCTTAAAGAGTCTCACCCAGACCATTTCCCTCTGTTGCCTAAAGCCTGAGCCAGGTCTTTTCCACCCCTGCCCTTTGCCTTCTCCCCACCTTTGGAATCCTATAGCCTCTAGAGTGTCTTCTGGATCCCTGTGGGGAGTGGGGACAGGTATGTGTGTTTTACCAAGTCTCTCCAATTGTTTCTGATATCCTGGATTTGGAACTTCAGTTCTAAGCCTTCTCTGCCCTCTCTTCCAGGACACTCTCCCAAACCCCACTAGATACCCACAGGTATTGAACCAAAGCTTCCACTCCCAACACAACCTCAATCCCGCTCTGGTCAGGAAACCCAAAATGTCTCATAGGACAATCCTCCTGTATTCCTAACACTTTTCCTTTCCCTGTCCCTCTCACTTTGGCAGCTGGGGCCAGGTCACTCAGCCTCTCCATTAAGTCCTCAAGAAGACAGACAACTGTGTCTTGGACCTGCAGAACACATGATTCCCTGGAGTGAGATGACCCTGGAGCCAACCTTGGAGAACTACTGGGGCCCAAGACTCCCTGAGTTACTGAACATCCCCCCTCATGATGACCAGGCTTTTGTCTTGCCATAGTGGAAGCCCATCTTTTCTTGGTTGGCCCTTTGTTGAGCTGGTGAACAATGGAAATAGGTGGAGACCAGCTCATTTCAAAGGCTGAAGAGTGTGAAGAGCATTACTAAATTGGTTTTGTTCCTGGGTCCTATTGTGTGGACCTGCCCCACTTCACACTCACCCTCCCAGTATACAAACCCCCACAACTTAAGAGCATGACTCTCTTGACAAGATAATTCACTGTGACATTTTAAACAGAGAATAACTCTGAAATACAACTTTTATTTGCCAAAAAGAGACCTGCATCCAGGTTTCCAGGAATGATGAGGTCCCTTCTAGCTCTGAAATTCTCTGAAAGCTGCCTAACCCCATCTCCTGCTTCCTGCTATAAAGCCTCTTGTAAAATCCCTTGTCCTTGACAGGGGAGCTCTTTGGCTTTGGGCTGATAGGGCCACTTCAGAGTAGTGACCCACTGTCCACCTGCTAATTATTCCTCTAGCTGAGGAACCATATCATAAAGGGGGGACAAAGTGGAGTCGGTTACCCAACCTGAAAGAGCAACCTAGAATTTTCACAGGACATGTTTTTTAAAGAAAGCATTTCAGGGCTGCTTTTATCTTAGGTGGCATCTTTGCTAAATTATCCCCTCTTAGTGGTCAGTGAGAGAGGCCAAAGTATAGCTTTCCAGTATCTTGGATTCCAACCTGGTTCACTTTCCTTTCTAGCGCCCCAGTTTTCTCTCTCCAACACCCAGGCACCAAGCCGCTGTCAGTAGCAGAGGCACTCTAGAACTGCGATATAAATGATGATTATTGTATCAAATAACAAATAACACTGCCAAGCCTGGCTGGCTCCCACAGTGGTGGCAGCAGAAGCAAGCAACAAAATTCAATATTGATAAACTGTATATTGTCTTCTGGAACTATCACTCTGCCTGACAGCCATACTCCAAGCCTTCCCCCATTAGCAACAAAGAAGGGAGAGATACTGGTTAGTGCTGGCACCTGCAGGCGGGGAGGTTAGGCAGAAAGAAAACCAGAGAAAGCCGAGAAACCTTGTGGAAGATAAAGTCCTTAGCACCCACCACTTCTACAGCTCCCCCGCCCCCACAACATGAACCAGCCTTCCCCAACCCTCCAGATTGTGCCATGCCCTGGTCCCTCTGAAAGGTTTATCTCAAACACAATTGCCCAGACAAATCTTATACTAGTGAGCAGGAATGGGGCCTATGGTCTGGTCCCATCTCTGCCACTAAGTGCTGTGAAACTTTCAGCGTGACATTTGAGTTCCCTGAATTCCTCGCATTTTCTGTTAAAAACGAAGGTGATGTGTTTAAGGTTCCTCTCAGAGCTAACCTTCTCTAATTCTGTGGCTTGGCATACTTCTTCCAGGGCCACTGCCAGATTTCTTGTAGGTCTTGTAACACTAAAAGAAATAGCGTCATGATAGTTTTCTGGAGAAATGGTTTAAGATCTTCAACCCCAGACTGAATGGCAGGCCAGATCTGCCCCCACTTAGGACCTGTGCTCCAGCTGTCCTCTCTACCAAGATAACTGCATGGCAGCTCCCTGTCCTTCTCCTGCACTTTGCTCAGAGGATTAGTTCTCCAGCTGCTAAAACAAATATCATACAATGGGTTGGCTTAACAACAGGAATTTATTGACTCAAGGTTTCAGAGGCTTGCTTCCTCCCAGTGTCTTCCAACTGGCCAGTAATCTTTGGGGTTCCTTGGCTTTTCCATCACATGGCAATACACATGGCAGTATGTTCTCCTTTCTCATCCGGTTTCCATTGACTTCCAGTTTCTGCCTGCTTCCCATGGCTTCCTCCTTCCATTTCCTTTGCTTATAAGGACTTCAGTCATATTGGACTAAGGCCCACCTTCATTCAGTTTGGGCACACCTCAATTAATAAAATCTTCAAAGGTCCTATTTACAAATGGATTCATACCTACAGGACCAGGGGTTGGGGCCTGAACATGCCTTTTGCTGGGGACATGATTCAATACCAAACAGAGGCCTATCCTGACCACCCTATTTAATACTGCAACTTGTCCCCTCACTCCATTCATACACGGTCCATTCCCCTTACCCTGCTCTCTTTTCTCCCTTGCAGTTATCACCTTCTAGCCTACTGCATCATTCACCTAATATGTTTTCTATTTCCCACACCTGGAATGTGGCAAGGATTTTTGTTTGATTCATCAGTGATGTATTCCAAGCACCAATAAAAGTGAGTGCCTGGCATGAGTAGGTGCTTAACAAATATTTGTTGAATGAACAAAGCTATTAGAACATCACATGCTAGGTCAGACCCATCTGATTAATTCCATCACCTGGAGCTAGGGGCAGGGAGAGATGGGTCATCATTTCATTGTTTTCTACCTTCAGACAAGATGACTAGTGAATGTACCAGGCAGGCAGCAAGGATTTCTTGGAAATGCAGTTCCACCATATCCTTTTTCCTTTGTCTCCACCACAGCCTCAAATCCAAGCCAGTCCAGAAACCTGGATGTTTAACTGGGATGTTTTCTGCTGAACCCCAAGCACCTTCCTAAATTGCACTCAATGAGATCCCCATTCTAGATCATCCCAGCTTTTAAAAAAACAATCTCTAAAGCCATGGTTCTCCAATAAAAACCATCTGATGAGCTTGTTTACAATGCTTATCTCGAGGCCACCTTCAGAAACTTATTCAGTAAGGGCAGAGAAAAGGTCCAGAAATGTGCATTTTAACAACTCCCTCCTCTCCCCTCCAAGTAACTATACAAGGTGGATTGATCACACCTTGAGGAACTTTGGTGCAGATGGATAGGGTGGTGAGTTACCCTTAAGTGAGCCTCATTGCTGTTTCTTCTTGAATCTGCCTAGTCTAGTATGGGGCTCTGCCCAGGATTAGTACCAGAAGGAGAAATGGACCTCAGGAGTAGGCTTGAGGCTTTTCCACCAGGATGCAAAAATTCAAATAGCATTTGGAGAAACATGTAAAGAAACTGAGGAAATAGAGGAGGGTAGCATTACAGAGCTAAGGTAAAGAACAGCTCATAGGTAAGGTCATATCCCCAGAGTGTCTTAGCTCTGCATCTCGTACCATTTTTAATAGCCTGCTTTTAGCAATTAGACAAGAAGTTTAAACATCTCATCTTAGAAAGTAAGCAGATAAAAATGAACACATCTAGAATGATGGAAGTGTCTGTCCTTTTTATATGGGGAAATCCAGCATAAGCCAGGGAGGCATCCTGGGCCTGAGCTTGGCTGCAGTGCTTCCAAGTGCCAGACCTAGTAGAGATTCTTGTCCAGACAGATTCTAATGGACAGAACTGAAGGAACCCAACTTTCTAATCAATGAGGGCACTACCCCTTAGGATCACTCTTCCTTTACAAGAAGGGCTACTATTAAGCAGATGTTCCCAAGAGGATGGCACAATGATTATCAATCAGACCTCAGCCAAGAAGTTCCTGGATTCCCTAACACAGAGGCCTGAGAGGATGGAAACAAGCCAGAGGCAAGAAGGGTTATTATCATGGCTGACTCAGGGTCCCAGGAGCAGCATAAGGGCTCTGAGAGCCTAAAGGTGAAGGCACCAAAAGGAGGAGGATGCAGAAGGGATGAGGAACACTTCATCAGGTCTTCTTTCACCTCTGTTTTTCTTCTTTGGCACCTTCACTATTCAGGAAATTGCCAGAGGCAGGCATTATTCCTGCCCATTCCTCAGTGAGGGACAACTGAGTCACTGAGATGTAATAGAGCCTAGCTCAGACCCCAGGACTAGGGATTGACAAGGAGCCCTGGGTTCCCTCTTCCTCTACTAGTTAACCTCATAATTGTGTCACCTGGGGATCTCCCAAGGCAAATTATATTCCTTCAGTAACAATAGCAATAATAATAGCAACCAACATTTACTCAGTGTTTCCTCTTTATCAGGTGCTGTATTAACTCAGTGAATTCAACAGCTCTATTAAGATAGGAACTTTTACATCCATTTTACAGATGGAGAAACCAAGATAACCAGTGAGAGGAACAACCAGGATTCCAACCAGGCAGCCTGGCTCCAGAGCCCACTCTCTTAACTGCACTGCTTACCCATTGGCTCTGGGCCCAGAGATGGGATGTGAGTTGCCCAAAGTGACAGATCCAAGAGGAGGTCTAAGTTTCCTGAATCCCAAGATGGTACTGGGACTCAAGTGCCCCACCAAAGAATCAAGAGCAGAAAATAATTTTATAAAGTCAGTAAGTAGGCTCCACACACACCCTCAGTTAGGGGAATTTTTAGGCTTTCTTGGTCAATTGGTTCCCTAATATCCTATTCTAGATCTGAAAGTTCTGTACCTGGGATATGTCTAGTCCAGTGGGTCTCACATTTATATACCTCACTATCTTCCAAGATACCACTTATGAGCACCTACTCTACCCCAAGAACTATGCTAGGCCTGCAAAAGAACAATAATGAACACCAAGAACTAAAAGCAGATTGTTGCTGTGCAGCATAAAGTATGAGGCAAAGAGACACAGTAGATAGATCAGAAAGGGCCTTATGCGTATGCTACATTAAAGAATCTAAATGTTACTAAGAAGGCTATCTAGAACAATGGAAGGGTTTTAAGCAAAGGAGTGTGGTAAGATTTGTGCTTAGATTATTTTGGTGGCTAATTGGAGGGTGGATTCAAATAGGGACAAAAACATAGGCAGGAGGCTGTGACTGCTTGAGATTAGAGACTATGTGGAACTGAACACAAGCCGTGGTAGTGAGAACAAAAAGTAATAGCTGCTTTCCTTACTTGATGGTATATAGGGGTGAGTGGAAAAAAAATCCAATACAATGCTCAGGGTCCGTGCTTTTGGGTGATCAGGAAGACGGAACCACCTATCAGGGAAGTAAATAAAAGAAGTACCTTGATGGGAAAATGATGGAGTTGTTTTCAGAAATGTTAAAAGTTTGTTTCAATCATCTAAGTGGAAGTACTCATTAAACAAATGAATATTGGAGTTGGAAGCACAAGTAAGAAATCTGAGCTGAAGAGAGAGATTTAGGAATTATTAGGAAATTGGTGTTGTTAAAACCTGGGAGTGAAAGACATCACCTAGAAGAGAGAAAATGCAGAGAGAGAAATGAAGAGGAGGGCAGACCACTTAAGAGATCTGAATGTTACAAGGGTGGGATAAGGTGCCCCAAAAAAGACCAAGAAGGAACAGAGAAATATAAAGACAAATGGGAGAGGGTCTGTCACAGAAGGCAGGGGAGAAGAATTTCAAGAGGTCAAAAGGTCAAATGCTGAACCATTGGATTTGGGCAAAGCCAAAGATCCTCTGACCACCCTATTCTCCCTATTCTATTCCATCTAGGCTGCTGACAAAGAACACTGCTTAGGACAGCTGTGCTTGATGAGCGCCCCCCTCCCCTTTTTTAAAGATTTATTTTATTTCTTTCTCCCCACCCTTCGTTGTTTGCACCTGCTGTGTCTGTTCGTCTTCCTTGTTTCTTTAGGAGGCACCAGGAACCGAACCAGGACCTCCAATGTGGGCAGGAGGCACCTAATAACTTGAGCCACCTCCATTCCCTGCTTTGTTGTGTCTCTCATCATGTTTTTCTTCTTGTGTCTCCTGTTGTGTCATCTTGTTGTGTCAGTTTGCCACACCTGCCCATCATGTCTGCTCGCTGTCTTGCTCATCTTCTTTAGGAGGCACCGGGAACCTCCGCTCCCTGCTTTGTTGTGTCCCTCATTGTGTTTTTCTTCGTGTCTCCTTGCATCATCTTATTTCGTCAGCTTGCTGTGCCTGCCCATTATGCCAGCTTGCTGTCTTCTTTAGGAGGCACCAGGAACCAAACCAGAGACCTCCCATGTGGGAGGTCAATCGCTTGAGCCACATCCACTTCCCAATGATCCCCATTTTAAGGCCACTGAATGAGAAAAACTATTTATTTATTTATGCTGAAGCTCAGAGAGAATTGTGCCAGGACAGGCAGCAGCGCTGTAAGAGGGCTGCCAAGCAGGGTCACCTGGAAGTCTTGTGGGCCAAGACCCACAGCCTAGGAAGGCGCCTGTGCAATAGATCCACAACGCTGGAAAAGTCACTGACTCTCTGAGGACAAATCCCCCTAAGCCTCAGTCCCCTCGTCTGTAAAACAGTTATAAAGTAGTCCAAGTGGTTGAGAATATTAAATGAGCTAATTTTCCTGATGTAAACATCTTGTATTGTGGCTGGCACTTAAGAGTCACTCAATAAATGCTTTGTTTCCTTCCTTCCTTTATAGGCTTGAAAGAGTTTTCAGCCTATGATCTCACATGAGTCTTACAGCCTAGAAAGAAATGGGGAAATCCAGCCTTAGAGAAGTTAAGTGCCTTACCAAAGGTCACACAGAAAATTAGCTGTAAAGCCAACACTGGAACCCAAGGCTGTGAAGTCTTGGTCCAGGGTTTTTTCCTCTCTGGCACATAAATGTTCTGAATCCTTTTAGAAGTAAATAGTCCTGCTTTCATTAATCATTATATTCTGTGTAAATCTGAATTTTTATTATGGTAGGCTTATTCATAACTAGACAAACCTATAGGAAAATTCACTTTATGGAAACCGAATCCTCAACAGAGCCATTGACCAAGCATAAAAGCAAAAGAACTCAAGAGTCCTATTTCTCAGGCCTTTTCTTCTAAACGTTAATTACTACTAACTCTCTTCTTGACTTTAGAAGCTGAACCCAGCTAAGTGGACTTCGAAGATCCTTTTACTTTTCAGGATCCCTTCTCAGCCAGAAGACAAGGCCCCTGCTTCTGAAATCCTGAATTAAAATGTACCACAGGACAATGTTCAATAGACAAACCATCTGTTAAGTACAGACTGTATGTTAAATGTTGCTAATGCTATGGAGAAATATAAAGCAGGGGTGGGGGATAGAAGTGTAGACAGAGGGAGGAGCAAGGTATACTTTTAAATAGGGCAGTCATAGAAAAGATGCCATTTGAGTAAAGATCTTTCTCTGAAACAAAGAGAGGATCAGCTCAAAACATCATCTGCTAGGGGAGGAAGATATGGACTATTGTTAGTAGTAATACTTTGACGATGCTCTTTCATGATTTGCTAACAAATGTTTCACAACAATGCAGGGTATTTGTGTGTGGGGATGATGTGTGGGAGCCCAGTATGATGTTATGCATGTTTGTTTTGTAAGTTCACAGTGTTTACTGAACATTTATAGTTTATGTATGTTCATGTATGAATGAAATACTTCAATAAATTATTAAAAAAAAAACAACAACAACAAAACAAAAAACAAAACATCATCTGCAAGTCATTTAGCCTTCCTAGGCCTCAATTACTTCACCTGTTAAGTTAGGGACATTTGAGGACCTGCCTGAAGGCACAAAGCTGAATGCCCATGACTCCAAAGAAGGTGTTTTTGTGGATAAGAGCACATTGTACTTTAAGCTTTGCTTTGGAAATTTCTTGTTCTATATATTAATAATATGGGGTGGATATTTCCCTCTTTATAGGTGAGGCAACTGAAGTTTAAACAGGCTGACTCCTCCAAATTCACCCTGTTGGTAAGTGGCAGAAGTGGGAGTGGAACCCACATCTTCTAACTCATGGTCCAGGGCACCTTCCTCTATACTATGGGGCCTGGACTGAAGCCATAGGTACCTTACATCTCATAACAGGACAAGGGCTTCCCAATAGCACAGACCAGACTAAAGACGGCATTCTACATGTAATTCAACATCTCCCTCCAAGAATCTTTTTTTTTTTTCTCAAAGGTTTATTTATTCCCCCCACCCCTATTATATTGCACTTGCTGTCTGCTCTCTGTGTGTTCTTCTGTATCTGCTTGTCTTCTCTTTAGGTGGCACTGGGAACCAATCCTGGGACCTTTCGGAGTGGAGAGAGCCTGCTCAATCTCTTGCGCCACTTTAGCTGCCTGGTCTGCAGCACCGCTTATTGTCCCTCTTCTGTGTCTCTTTTTGTTGCGTCACCTTGCTGTGCGAGCTCTCCGCGTTGGCCAGCTCACCTTTACCAGGAGGCCCCGGGCATCGAACCCTGGACTTCCTATATGGTAGACAGGAGCCCAATTGCTTGAGCCACATCCGCTCCCAACCCCCCTCCCAAAGTTCTTAAAGAACTATAAACACCTTTAAGAACCAAGAGAGTTTTATTTTATTTCCTCAAGTGCTGCAACATCATTTCACCAAGGCCCTGAGAAATGGCTTTCCTTTCTTTGACAAATCTTTTTTTTTTTTTTAACATTTTTTTAACTTTATTTTGTACATTTAATAATTGAAAATATAAACAGTTAAAAACTAAAAAGTAAATACAGATAAATATATACATTTCTCAATTAAATGTAATGGATGCATATCAATTTTTTTTTTTAATCAAACAATGTATTACACAATATATTTGGTTCATAGTAATGCATTCATACAGTATTTGTCCTTTTGTGTCTGGCTTGCTTCACTCAACATAATGTCCTCCAGATTCATCCATGTTGCCATATGCTTTATGACTTCATTTCTTCTTTCAGCTGCATAATATTCCATCGTGTGAATAGACCACAGTTCGTTTATCCATTCATCTGTTGATGGACACCTGGGTTGTTTCCAACTTTTGGCAATGGTGAATAATGTGGCTATGAACATCGGTGTGCAGATGTCTGTTCGTGTCACTGCTCTCAGTTCTTCTGGGTATATACCCAGTAGTGGTATTGCAGGGTCACATGGCAAGTCTATATTCAACTTCTTTAGGAACTGCCAAACCATCCTCCATAGTGGTTGTACCATCCTGCATTCCCTCCAACAGTGAAGAAGTGTTCCTATCTCTCCACATCCTCTTCAACACTTGTAGTTCTCTGTCTTTTTCATAATGGCCATTCTGATAGGTGTGAAATGATATCTCATTGTAGTTTTGATTTGCATTTCCCTACTCATGAGTGATGTTGAGCATTTCTTCATGTGTTTTTTTGCCATTTGTATTTCTTCTTCGGAGAAAAGTCTATTCAAGTCTTTGGCCCATTTTTTAATTGGGTCATTTGTCTTTTTATTGTTGAGTGGTAACATCTCTTTATATATCCTGGATAGTAAACCCTTATCAGATATGTGATTTCCAAATATTTTTTCCCATTGAGTTGGCTGCCTTTTCACCCTTCTGACAAAGTCCTGTGAGG
>JAKSZT010006840.1:121864-145573 GCA_026826555.1 Tolypeutes matacus | reverse complement strand
AATTTTCTGTTCACAATCTTCATAATGTGAGACATGCAAATTTATTTTTCTAAATGAACTTAATTAATACTTGGAGGCTCCATTTTTTAAAATGGTAGAAACTTAATTACACCCTCTTCTTGATTTCCACAGGGCTACATCTGAATTCTAGGAAATGAATGTACCCCAAGGCACTGGAAAGTAAGACAATTCTTTTCCTTGATGCCATAATCTATAAACATTGATATGTATTTATTTATTTATTATTTAATTATTCATTCACTATGTGCCTGGGATACATTGGGGGTAAAAATAGCATCTGCTTTCGTACAGCTTGTGTTCTAGTGACATATCCCGGGTCTTCGGTGATTCTTACTGAATTTTTCTTACTTGAAACACAAGCCTTTATGTTTTACCTCTTTCATTTACTTTTTTCTCCTTCAAGAAACAGAGAACATTTTGCAACTACCTCACCACACTGGATCACAGAGACCTTAGAAGGTCTAGGCTGTATCTCTCTAGATTTGTGCTTCTATCATTGTATTTTGGGAATTTGCTTCTTCCAGTGGTTCAACTAGAAAAATAATACAGCTCTTCTTAGAACTTAAATTCTGAAAACCCAATGGAATGTCTTTCATTTCCCCACTGAAACCCAAGCCTATCGCAGAGGAAGAAGGCAAGGGGCAGTGATTTTCCACTTTCTCAGGCAACCACATAGCTTGACTCCTTTCGTTTACTTTTTGCCTCCTCGTTTCCTCCAAATTAGGGGATTTTTCTAGATATTTTAATAAACCAATCTTTATAATTCTTTGTTTATTGCTTGAGCTCCCTTTTCCTTGCCTAATATGTGCATAATATATAATCTTATAATATTAATTAACATTGACTGAACAGAATTATTAATAATGATAACCTAGAAAGCAAGACTGGGCTATCTATCCATTTATCAGTCAACAAGATTTTAACAAATCTTCACAAATCTCTGAACACTATATTCCATTAATCTGAAAACACAAACTCTTTGAAATAAAGAATCATAGCTCATCTTCTAGTGAGTAGGGAATAGATTCATCCTATCAAATTAATCATCAGCTTAGAAATGGGAAGTGTGTGTTTACAGTGTTCTCATAAGTAAAAACTATCCACAACTGGATAAGTTGTATTTATACTGCCAGATTTGTTTACAAGCCAAAAGCCTAATTATTGAATTGGTGGCATTTTTTGATGGTTAATATTAATTTCACAAAATAGTGATACTATTACATATGAATTACTGCCTTGTACTTCCCTTAACTTTCATGATGCATGGCTAGATGAGATAGAAAGCATCACTGGGCCTGGCCAGTTTTGGAATATCAGGCACATTCTCCTCTGCTAGATTTTTCTTCCCTCATTGTACAATAATTCATTCTGTGATCCCAAATATATATGTTTCTGTGTTTAGTGTTTAAAGATTTGTATAATGTGTTTCTCAGGTGAACCACATAATTTGACATTGACTCATTCTTGATTCCTCTTGTGCCACTAGCACAAGAGGTTTTGAAATTTGTAAAGAATCCTGTCATAAAAATGTACATAAGTATCACAAAACCTTTCCTCAGATGTGAATTATAACTTGCACTTGCCTTTATTGCTAAGATATTTTAAAGTATTATATTAATTGACAAAGAAATTAAGTAAGAAAATTATAGTATACTAATGCTCTTTGTTGATTTAGCTAGCAATTATGACCATGCTCTAACAACCTAAAGTTTCAGGCATGTGGTGAGGTTACTAAGGTTATATTAGAATCTCAGGTGCTAGGATGGCAAAGAAATGAGTGGAAAGTCAGAATGGTAGTAAGTCCTTACTTGAGGTACGAGTGAACTTCACTATCCATGTCTACATCTAAACACAGCTGTGCATAATTCCTAAATATAATGGCTTATAAATGACTTTAATGAAGCAACTGTTAAAAGTAGTTTCTATATGTTAAAATGATTCTTGAAAAGAAAAGGAAGAAAATGTTATGTAAAATTATATCTTCTTTATAATCAAAATTTATAACACAGCCAGATGCCCTTAGAATAAGTCCATAAAATAATAGATGAGCAAGATATTTTTGATGTCTTATGGAACCCTTAGCATGTATCTAAAACCCTCCCATCTGTGAATAAAATGTTTCACATTTCAAGTGTTGGTAATCATTGAAAATGGTGTAGCAATACATTACTTAAATGAGAATGGGGTAAGACTAATATATTCTTAAAAAGAAAAATCATATTTGTTATTAAAATTGTGTATACAGCATGCAGCAAGACTTTCAGGCATTCAAGGTTAGGTCATCACTGTAAATACATAAATAACACAAACCTTCATTCAAAGATAGAACAATGGAAAACTTCAGTCTAGCCCTGTGGGAAACTTTTCTGGGTTCAATTCTACTCATCAATATATAAAGCTTTCAGATCACACTGTCTCTAAGATATTTCTGATTTTAAAGTTCTTTAATCCTAGCAAGCAATCGAAAATATCAAAACATGGAGAAAAATTTACACTGAAAGGTAATAATTATCAAGTGAAAAAACAGTAAAAATTTACAAGAGTTGTATAATCAGTTAACTAGCTATATATTTCATGGAAATAAAAAATTCTGCCTCTGAAAATACGAGAATATGAATTTTTCTTAAGACCACATGAAACATTTACAAAAATTATCACAAGCAATTATAAACATATTTCAAATTGTATTTTGTAATCACATTGAACAATTATATTGTATCCTAATAAAATTATAAACAAAAATTATAAAATTGCCATGTTTGGCAAATTTTTTAAAAACTGAATAACCTATATGTCAAAGAAGAAATCATAACAGACATTCATAAATGACTAGAACTGAATCATAATTCAATACTACATAATAAAAATTTGTTTCATTGTAAAAAGGTACTAATGGAGAAGTTTATAGTCTTAAATATTTATATTTAAAAAGGAAGAAAGGTTGGTAAAGAAAAGTGCACTTGGGATATATATGCTTAAGCCATCTTCCCCAGATGTTCCCAAATCTTTCAACAAATGTCAAAATGCACATTTCAAGAAAAATATTTCCTTCCTCAACAGGGAGCAACAAAAAACCTGTACCCTGGAATTAAGGTCATACTTCCAGTTGCCTTCTAACACAGTCATCAGGGATGAAGATATACACCCTCAAATCTGATCCTCTCTTACTCCCCAATGCTCAGAGTCTCACTACCATCATCTGTCTAGAATCCTCAAGGACTTATCTCATTATACTTTTCATCGTTATTTATGACAGTCACACAAGAAAGCTTAGCCTCCCAACTCATCCCTTATCTCCTCTACTCTAATTGCCATCAGGCTCTGTTCCCATAGTTTCTTGCGTAACTCATCTCTCCCTAACTTTTGAGACCATTCTATGCCATCTGGAGTTCAAGATCCATTATGGGTAAAATTTGCTATATCTTCAACTTATTCTCTTATCCCCAGATCAGGGTTGAAATGATTTCAAAAAATTTTGTTAGCTTAATTGATTATTTGAATGAGAAAAATTAAATTGCATCTTTACTTCACACTAAACAGAGAATTCATATTTTAAATTTCTGGGTATTGTTTCATGTATATCCTTAAATATTAATGGATGATAATTTACATCGATAGTATATGTATTTTACTGAATTTATCACAAATTTTATTAAATACATACTATATAGAAATTTAAAATATTATATACCCACATGAATCTTCAAATTTTAATTTACAAACAAATTTAAGTAGCATATCAACATATAGAACAAAAATGTACAGCTAAATATTCTTTTTTCGTGGAACAATTCTGACAGCAGCAAATGTCAATATCACAGAAGTGATCAGAAGGGTGTATAAAACTTTTCACACTTTCTGAATAGCTCAGGAAATCAATGTACCACTTTATTCTTTAACTGTCTTAAGGATATCAGTAGAACTAGGAGGCCCAACTACTTGCTTACTTGAAGAGATATTGGAAATAACAGTAACAACATTTAATAAGTTCTTATCTTGTAGGCACCATACTAAAGTGCTTTACATTATCTCATTTAATTCCAGCAATGCTATGAAACAGGTCCTACATTATTTCATTTTACAGTTAAGGAACTTCTGATCTCAAATACCATTTTCTTAGCTAGTAAGTATTAGAGAGTCGTTCAGCAATTATAAAAATATTAGTACCATGAAATTGTATAGCTCAGAAAACAATTTAATTCATTTGTAAAATCTTGTAAGCATTTTTTTTCATTTATGCATGCACACGTCTAACAAGTAATTATAGGGCATCTTTTATGTTTCACACATGGTGCTGGATGATAGATGTAAGAAGGTAGACAAGTGAGAGGCAACAAGTTCATATATTCTTCCTCTGTAATATGCTACTTTCCCAGAAAAGTCATTGCTTCCTCTCAGGTGAATGGACTGCTTCTGGAAAAATAGCTGTTAACATTTTAAAATTCAATTTACTTAATATTAGTGCCTCCTTTTTCTGCATCAGTGACTGGCACTACAGAACCAGAAGAAAGATATGGGAATGAAACAGGAGCCTGAACTAGAGTTCCTTTTGAAGTACAGATGATGGAGACTCATATCCTATCAAAGTTAAGAGATGGAGGAGTGAGAGTCAAGACCAAAGTATATCAGTGCTCTAACTGTTAAATACAAGAAGAGAATCAGGCCAAGGATGCAGGTTAGTGCCTAGGAATCGTGACCCAGTTGGCAAGAAGGAAGCCGAGAGTTTTTCTTGTCACTTTCAGCCCCTGAGCATGTTCTTCAGACCAAAACCTGGATTCTGATACTGACTTGGTCTCGACAGAGCTTTCAACTTTGTTCAGGTCACAACTTCTCACTCTAAAATGATATCTCATTGGTCGAAGGTACTTGCAGTTTTTAATGGAAACCATGATCACTAGACATATTTTAATTTCAGAATTGCAGAACTATGGTAAACATAGACTACTAATACAGACCATGGGAAGACTGTCAGATTGCTCTTGGGAGGCAAGAAATGCCTCCAGGAAATAATCACATGCAGTCAGTGACTTAGATAACTAAGAATGTTTCTGCAAGTACATGTGCAGCTTAGCAAGACAGAATAAGCCTCCTCTTCATCAACATATTGTTATAAAGTCCTTGATCCATTTAATTGTTTGAGTATGATCAGTATTTTAAAGGTCTTAGTTGAAACAGGAAAATCAAAACAAAAAGAACAATATTATGGAAAAGAAGGATTCCTAGGAGCACAAGGATCACTTGTTAAAACCCAGGTCCTAAATAGCAAAAGGGTATTGGATAGAAACCAGAATCACATAAAAATAAGGGATCCAAAAAGTCCTTAAAGAATTTTCCTCCAATCCCCTTAGCTCTCCACATACTCAAGCTAAGAGACTACTTTCTAAAAAGTTTAATGGTCATCAAAAATGCCTATTTGAACACTTACTTACTTCTTAGAGGCTAGAACATTTTGAAAATGGTTAATGAAACTACATAGCCCTAAATTACTTCTAATTTGTCCCTTTCTTGTGGTGCATGATGACATTGGACACCAATATATTAGGGAAATTGGAAAACATAAAAAGGATATTGGGAAACAAATACAGTGAAAACGTGTTCTGGGTATCCATACTGTGTATGTTTTATGATAGCATCATAATAGTGAAAAACAGAGCTCAACAAGCACCTTATAGATTTTATTTCTTAAAAAATGAATTCTGAGCAAATTTCCCCCCTAACTACCTATTTCAATATATTGCTATCTAAAAGTTAGATCATTTAATGAAGGGAATAAATCAATGACCAGGTATTGAAAACTAATATACAAACCTATTTCCCCTCCTACCTGTGAAAAGAAGAGTGCTTTCTTGATGTCCTCAAAGGTCAAATTCTGGCCAGTGCTGGAAGATTCTCAAAGGATTAAAAAAGAAACAGTTAGATATGGAATCCCAGTGGAGAATTATCTCAGAAAGGGAGAGATTAATTGGTAACACTGTAATTCCTTGAATCAGGATAATAGGAAAAACAGCTTTGTTTTATAGTTCACTGGAGTTCAATCCAATTATCTACCACAGGGACTCTGGTAGTACTTTAGAAAATGCTAAAGACCAAACTTAAAGTATGCTGAAATACTCTTAATTTCTCATGAAACTAGTTCACATAATTGTTCTTCTCACTTCACTATCTTTAGCATATTTCCTATACAGTTTGATCTTTAACAATTCACATAGAATGTATACAAAGGGAAAAAGGCAAGGAGGTTTAATCTGTATAATATGTGTATGAAAAAGTTATCTTTCATCTAAACGGGTTTGCATGTTGACAGGATGCCTAAGACAGGTAATTAAGTAATACTAGTCCTAAAGGGTAAATGTTTAGAAGGAAAACACAAAGTGCTATTGTAGGTCTTTTCTGGGTGTGTCCGAGCTGCTGCATCTGGGAGAAGAGTGGCTGGAGCCGCTTGGAATATCCACATTTCAGTTTCTCTGCCTATCAAGAGTTTTGATTCATCATGGTTAATCTGTCATCAGAAGAAATTCAGTTGAGGGCCCACCAGATTTATGATGAGTCTTTGGAAAGTACAAGGAGAATGATGGGTTTAGCCATTAAGTCTCAGGATACAGGAATCAAAACTATCACTATGCTGGATGAACAAGGGAAACAACTAAACTGCATTGAAGAAGGTGTGGACCAAAAAAAATAAAGATATGAGAGAAGTAGAGAAAACTTTAACAGAACTCAACAAGTGCTGTGGACTTTGTGTCTGTCCATGTAATAGGACGAAGAACTTTGAGTCTGGTAAGGCCTATAAGGCTACATGGGGAGATGGCAGAGACAACTCATCTAGCAATGTAATATGTAAGCAGCCAGGCCACGTGAAAAATGGTCAGCCCCAGCAGACAGCCACAGGAGCAGCCTGTGGATACGTTAAATGTGTAAGTAATGATGCCAGAGAAGATGAAATGGAAGAAAACCTGGCTCAGGTGGGCAGTATCCTGGGAAATCTGAAAAACATGGCCCTGGATATGGACAATGAGATTGATGCTCAAAATCAAAAAATAAAACGGATCACAGAAAAAGGCTGACACCAAGAAAGATCGTATTGACATTGCCAATGCCAGAGCAAAGAGACTCATTGACAGCTAAAGTTACTGATGTACTTCTTTATCATTTATTTACGTTTCTAGCTCCTCCTTCAAAGTCACTGCCTTTTCAGAGTTTGAAATTTTGGTCCCAAACCCTTGTAATCAGGAGATACTGTAGAGGAAGGGCCAGAACAGCCCCCATATTTCTTTAGTTTCTCTTGAGGGAGGACTGTACTGCTTCCTTCTGGTATTTTCCTTCTAGGTTCAACCTTAGATGGTTTTCATATATACATATACTGTTGTTTACTTTAGAAGGTTCTCTTTCTTTCAAGATTTGGAAGCATTGCCAAAGGCAGCCAGAAGGAAGCAGTAGTTTATGTTTGTTTGTTTGTTTGCTTGTTTTGGGGGGAGGGGGACAGAGCTAAGGGGTTGTTAGCACAGTAAAAACCTGGAGGCCTGTAAGAAAATGTTGTGTAGTCACAGGGAAGATCTAGTTATGTTTAATTTTTAATTTAAGTTGCAGTTATTGCCAATTTAGGATGACGTTTGGTTTTAGAGCTTTTATGTGCGATATTTTTGTTGTACATCACAACTTTGGGACCTCTGCTCCAAAATGAAGAAAAGAATGAGTTTTCTTAAAGTGAGCTTAATTTCTGAACTCTTAAGTGATTAACGTATGTACATAGGTTATGTGATCCCATTTCATATTCACCATTCAGGAACACTTTGTATAAATGATTGGTTTTTTTTTTCATATTAGTAGTAGTATTGTGTTTCTATTACAGGTCTTCACCCTCATAAATTTGTCATTAGTCTTTGAAGAAAAATATGTAAGTATGTATGTATAACATGAGTTTCTCTCTTAAACTGAGCTTAAAGCTTTTTAGAAAGTTTTACACAGTATATCAATTGAATTCAGATTTACCTCAATGCCAAGAATTATGTTTAGATAGGAACAAAGAAACTTTTATCTCAGGTAGAAAAATAATTAGATTGCTTTGGGCTTTAGACTTTTCTTTAAAAAGCTAGAATTTATTGTTTAACTAAATGTGATTTGGGAAGTTAAAAAAAAAAAGTGCTATGGCTACTCATAGAAGGAAAAGATTGATATTGTGCCAGTGACAACAATGCCTGATATTACCAGAAAGTGTATATTAAATAAAGGGATGATGGAATAACATATAACTTATTGTTTGCCTCCTATGTTTGAAAATATTTGCTTAAATTTAGTCAAAAATTGAACCCAGAGAAGACTTACTTCAAACATGTAATTGAGAAATGATACTTAAAAAAATTTTTTGATATTCACAAAAAACATGAGATGGGTGCCATTATCCACACTTTTCAACTGAATAAACTGATGCTGAAAGTCAATTTCTCTAAGTCTACCCAGCCAATAATAAATAAATAATAAGACAGATTCATTCTAGGTCTGGATAATGTCAAAACCAATCCTTTTCCCACCACACTATTCTGTTTCACTGCGAAGAAAATAATTTGCTACAGAAAAGTTACTGAGAATGTTTTAAGAGGTGTCAAGAATCTTTGGATGGATTAAGACAAAATGACCCCAAATTTTCATTCATGCTTCCTAAAGGAATTTATGAACCCATAGCGCACAGTCATGTCTTTTCTAGTGAGTCAAAAGGGTATTAGTTTCTGGGATTGGAGCTTGCCTGGTCCCAGTAAATGTGTGTTGGCTGATACCCACCAAACATCCTCCCTGCTAGAGCAGAAGTGGCCTTCATTCTGGTCCCCAACACCTCAAATCATAACCAGCAATATGGGGCATGTGGGAACGCCATCTCAGACACAAAAGAAACTTTCAGCAAATGACCACTTCTAACTTACAGAGAATTAAATTTCCAGAAGAGCAGGGGAAGAGATCCCACTGTGAAGATTTTCCCAGGAGTGTCAAAAAATGTTGGGATCAGGGTCCATAGATAGTAGTTGCACACCCCACCTTGCTTTGTAGAAGAAAGGCAAGTTTGTGCTGTTTGAAGGGGTCCTGCCACTCAGCAAAAAGCAACTACCAAGCAATTTTTGTGCAGAGTTCCTGCCCCATCAAGCAGCTGGGGCTGATTATTCCCAGTTTGGGTTCAAGTTATGCTTAGACCATCCCTTAAGACAGGGATTCTTAACTTTTTTTGCTCAACGCACCCCTTTACCAGTCAGGAGAAGAACACAGATCCCTTCTCAGAATGCAGCAGCAGATAGTTTTCTGACACTCAACATCAGCATGTCTTTAAATTAAATGTTAGGATTATTCAAAATTATGTTTTACAACTTTCCTATAATTTCAATACCTGATAACTTAACGTCACTCAACATCTGTTCAAAGGGTCATTTTCTGCAAATATTTAGGAATTCGAGTTTTCCCATGGCGTCATAAAACCATCTCCACCATCCTTACCAACCTTTTTGCAGGCAGTTATCCACTGCACTCAGAACATGCTACATCAAAATAAAAACCATACCAAGTCCACACTATACTGTGTGCTATTTAATAAATATATCATACCAGCACCAACACATCCTCACAAGAATAATATATTTAAATACATGAAATAAAATTACAAAGGAAATCAGTTACATATTTTGAAGTACAGTTACTAAAAAATAAACAAAAAACATGATATAATACTATACATATGTGCTTCTTTCTTAGCACATTAAATAGAAATCAAATATTGCAAAAATATAGGAACATTCATGTTAACTTTTACCTTTTAAAGACATGTCAATGTGCAGACCTTAGTTATTTATTGTGAATAAGAACATTAAACTGTGGTGTAGTATTTGACAAGGCAACACACATATCATATTGGACACCTAATTGAGTTGATTTATTTCAATTTAAGCTCACGTACCCCCTGAAATCTTTGTGGATCCCTGGTTAGACCCCCTGTCTTAAGACCTAAGATCTTCTCTGGCCCCCGGAATGGAAACATTGAAACATCTGCACACAATAGGAAAGGAGAAAGGTAAGCCAGGGCTTGGAGATTGTCTCTGAGGCTGTCCTGAACTTTGCTACACAGCTCTTTCTTGTCCCATCTCCCAGGCTGCCTAGTTTACATTTCTGTCAAATTTCTAAATTTCATAACATTGATAATCTTCAAATATAATATTGTTATTATAAGGTAAAAATGAAATGATATTTTTGAAGGTAATAAGAATTATATGTTGTTTCCAAAATATAAAGTATGATTATAAATAGATCTCGAAGTAGATGCATTGCTACAAATACTTATTGCTTAGAATTAGTTCCCTGAAATCCTTTCACTATAGTTCAACATATACTTTTATCTGTCTGTATCTTTTAAATGAAAATGGACATACAATTTGGGATCACTCCTGTCCGACACTAATTATTTTCTTAGGTTTCTGGTGAGAAAGGACTCTCCTCATTGAGCTTGCAACACACCTTTTATGACCTGTACAATATGATAAAGAGTTTGAACATGATTTTACTAAAGCAAAGTGATCATTTATTGTTCTGCCTCAATTACATGTTAGGATGAAAGAAAGTGGTTTCAGAGAAAAATGTATAATTGGCTATAGCTAAAAGCAGAGATAGAAACAAACAGGTTACAGATTCATACTAAAATGGACATAGTTTTAGCATCATCTCTTTATCATACACTATGCTATGTTGGTAAAGATAAACAGTTAAAAGGACATGGCTTCTTCCTTCAAGAAGTTCCTAGAATAGTGGAAGAAACAGAGGCATGTACAGATAATTAAAGTACCATGTTGACACTTGCAATGATATTTTCACAAATCTGTGGGTGAACCATGAGGTGGTAATCATGAGAAGAGCTTGCATGTATTAGGGGAGACTTACTGGAAGGGACAATTCCTCAGCAAAATCATAAATGATAGAGGGAGGTGTGGAAGGAACCTAGAACTGGACAGTAGATGTTCCAAAAAATTCTCTTCTGCTAAATAATAATTGCAATAAAAAACTTGATTAAGCAAATTATTGATGATCTCATTCTGTCTAAACTGAAAGAATATTGAACATATATCAAGTAACAGCAACTAAAACACAGATATGTAAGCAAAGGAGTTACAGTCCGTTTGCTTCATCAAGGCCAGCCACATGCACCATCAGCCAATGAATAAAGGGACCACCATTCTGACCAAAACTCCTATATTTTCTCCCATTTGTCAAGCGCATCCACATTGCCTCTTTTTCTGCTACTCCAACATGACAGGCTTCATCCCTGAAGCTTTGTGCTTGGTACTATGTCTGCTGGTTACAGTTCACCAAGGTCTGCTCATTGTTACTTACTTCTCACAATTTAGGCTTCAACTCCAATGACAACTCATCCTTCCCATCCATGAAAATAAACATATGATCACACCTCTCACTTCTGATTCTGGCAAGTCACTCTCTTTCATGTTGTCCCACGGCCCCTTCTTCATAGCATTTACCAATACCTGAAATGATTTTATTATTCTTTGCTGATATATCCCACTATGAGACCCCCTAACTCTAAAATATAATAAAAGACTGTTTCTGTCTTGTTTCCTGGTAAATCTCTAGTTTGAAACATATTAATTGGTAATCGAAATATGTTAAATAAATGAAAAGTTTTAAATATAGGGTAGCAATCATTGTCTCTAGATAACAGCTTCACAACAAACCTAGGGAGAAACCAATGTAGAAAATAATAGGGCAGAGGTTCTCTAGAGGGAAAATGTGGAAATGATGGGATCAACTGTTAGGTGGAAACTTATAGAGAAGAGGTTTATACTTTTTCAGCAAGAGTTTAGGGAAAAGTAGATAATAAAAAAGGAAAAATAGAAATAATTATTAACACTAAGAAAATCAAATAATTGGGAAAGAAGATAAGTGCATTCATAGCACATTACTTAGACAAATTATAATAAATTATAAAAAAGTAATTTTTAGTTAAACACATATATGTAAAAACATAGAAAAATACTAGAACACAAAATAAAATCTCAAGTGTGATTTCTTTAGGGTTGGGCTTGTTCATTTTGTGATACCTATTTCTGCATATATGAATTATGTATAAATTAATATTGTGTCAAGTAGAAGAGGATAGTACATTATAAGGAAACAGGAAACTGAATATACTGCAGTTGTTTATATAAACAAAGGTTTAATTCTCTTGTTTTCTAAATGTTTGCTGTAAGATGGCAGAAGGCTCTGCTCCATGTCTCCTCACTCCAGAACCCATGCTGACGTAGCAACCACTATCTTAAATCTTGCTGGTCACCATGACAAGCTTTCTTGAAAGACAACTCAGATGGCCTCTCATTGCATTTAAATGATCAACAGAGAAGCAACACAAGTGAATTCTAACCCAACTCATTATCCATAGCAATATGCCTTCACATAACACCAAGGAAACCAGAGGTTTAATGATACTATGGTTTTTAAAGGCAAAGGATTAATATCTGGTAAACAATACAAGTGACTACTACAAACACATAAATTTTGTAATCAAATTTGTGTTTTATAATAATGTTTAGAATTTTTAAAATAATTAAAGTTAAATAAGACAGAGTTCTCCTTGGTGTACCTTATTTCACATTTCACCATCAAATCAGTCCTGAATTTTAAGGAAAAGGTCAAGAAAAGCTTTGGAACCAATTGAAGAGTGAGTTACTTAAGAAAGTATTTTTTTCCTGAAGAGCTCATTGGTTAAGGCCTCTTTCACATCCTTATTTCTAAGACTAAAAATCATAGAGTTCAACATGGAAATAACTGTGGTATAAAGCAGGGCAACCATTTTTCCCTGTTCAACAGATTCCTTTGAGTGGGTTCTGAGATACATGAAGAAAAGGGTTGTATAGAATATGGTGACAGCTGTCAGGTGGGAGCCACAGGTAGAGAATGCTTTGCACCTTCCCTCTAAGGAGCTGATTCCAAGGATAGCAGGAAAAATATAAAGTTAGGAAATAAGGATGATAAGAAGGAAAAAGGAAAGTTTGCATCCAGCCACAACAAACATTGACAAGTCCTTGTTGTAAGTGTCAGAACAAGTGAGCCTTATCAGCAGAGGGCCAGCACAGTAGAAGTGGGTCATTTCGTTGGGGCCTCAGAAAGCTAGGTTGTAGGTCTACACCGTCTCCATCAGCCCAGTGAGTGCTCCACACACATAAGGCACCGCGATAAGTGATGTGCAGATCCTCTTGTACATCTTGCTGCCATAAAGGAGAGGGTTGCAGATGGCCATGTACTGGTCAAAGGCCACCACAGCCAGGATGTAGATCTCCACATGGTCCAAGGCAATAAAAAGGTAACACTGCACCAGACAAGCAGCATAGGAAATGGATTTCTTGTCTGATAAGAAAATCTCTAGCCTCTTTGGAGTCACATTGGAAGAGAAGCACATATCCACAAAGGATAAGTGGCTCAGGAAAAAGTATATGGGCGTGTGGAGCCAGGCATTGACCTGGGTGAGGACAATCATGCCAAGATTCCCTGCCACTGTGAATTTGTAAACTGCCAGGAAGAGCACAAAGAAGAGGATCTGCAATTCCAGGCAATCGGTGATCCCAAGGTATATAAAATCAGTCACTGTGGTGAAGTTGCTTCTCATAATTTCCTTGGATGGAGATGAGAACTTTGTATTTATTTTGGATTTTGTTATAAATGCAAATTAATAAACGTTACATTTACGGTAACAATCATCCTACCAAATTCCTTCTTTTTCAACACTATTTTTACTCATTTTCTATTGTATCATTCTTTTTTCTTAATCAGTTTATACCTCATCCACTTACCCCACCTGAATTTACATTCCTATCAGCTTTATAGGACAGGTTCAGTTGTTTCACCTCCTTACTAATACTTAATATATCAGTTTATTAATAATTTTGTCATTCTAGTAGGTGTGTGTAGGGAGAGATACCTTATTATAGTTGTAATTTGCATTTCCCTAATGACCACTGAAGTCAAATATACCTTCATATGTTTATTTGACTCTTGTAATATTTTAGAAGCACTTGTATATATTTTGCTATTTTACTAAGCTATCTGTTTTTTTAATTTATTCACGAAAATATTATGTTAATATTCTGAATATGAAATTTCATTAGATGTACCGTGCAGTTACATTCCTCTAATCTGTACCTCACCTTTTCAGTCGCTTATATTCTCTCTTGATAAAGAACTCTTTTTTAATAGAAATAATTATTTATTTTTAAAGAAACTTTATATTATATAAATGTTACATCGAAAATATAGGGTATTCCTATATGCCCCATTCCCTCCCTCTCCCACAATTTCCCCTATTAACAACATCTTTCATTAATGTGATACATTGGTTATATTTGATGAACAAATATTGAAACATTGCTACTAACCATGGTCTGTAGTTTACATGATGGTTTACTCTGCACTGCACAATTTTATAGATTTTGGCAAAATTCATGACGGCCTGTATCCGTCATTGCAATATCACGCAGAACAATTCCAAAAATGCCCCATGTTTCACCTATTCTTCCCTCTCCCTCCCCTTAGAACCTCTGGTGACCACTGTCTTTATATCAATGCTACAAATTCTTCCATTACTAAAGCAACAATAAACCTACTTTATTCTACAGTTGCATTCCTCCCTTAGGTTTGTTCATTCCTCAATCTTGAGGATTTTAGGATGGTGATGCCTGCTCTGTTTCTAATCAAGAGGGGACTTAGATCCCTTAAGACTGATGGATGGAACTGTCTTGCTTGCAGTTGTAGATACTCTGTTTATGGGGATGGGCGTTGTCCATCATCAGCTTTTTTTAGTTGTCCTTGGTGAGTTTGATGAATTGGAGAATAGATGTTGGCTGCAAATCACAGGTTTCAACCGGCATATGAAGAGCCAGAAGATGTAAGTATCTGGGAAATATGCTTAAATGGTATAGAGCTAATTAGAGGTTTAAATAAAAGGGGCAGCAGAACCATATATAGAAAAATTATAAATGAGCCTAACTCTGATACCTTGGGGAGATAGGTTATCACATATTCCAACATAAGGCCAACCAATGAAGTACTGATTTCCTGGGGTTATCTGCCATGCCAATAGAATGTCCAGATGTCTCTAGAGCCCTCAGGAACTCCCGTGATTGAGACACTATTTTCTGTAATAATCAATGAGGTCCTCCTGAGATTGCATAAGCATAACCTCTGGAATGACCTCCTGACTCACTTTGAAATCTCTTAGCCATAAAAACTCATTTGTGTTTAATATGTGCCCCTTTTTTATCTAGGTCTTTTTCCACATGCTTCACTAGTTTGAGCTTGGTAATAATCCCTCTCGATTTATCTTTGACATTAGATAATTTGATCTCTCTGGAATTGATAGTTGTGTAGGTTGTTACTAAGCAGTGACAGTTGATTCATTCCTCATGGATATCCTAATTATTCAAAGCATTTGTTGAAAAAATCCTTTACATTTCAGTGTCGACCTTTGTCATAAATCACATGATTATATAAGCATATGCCTGACTTGTGCCTGAAGAACAAAATTTATTTGTTTGTATTACTATGGGTTTGTCAGTTTCAAATTCTCCTAGTTCTTAGTTATTGTTCATTGGGAAATATCTCTATTTGGCTTTCGCTTTTGAAGGCCATTATTAGACACATACACATACACACACACACACATACACTCCACTCTCTGGATATGAAATTTGTGGTGGGCAGTTGTTTCCTTCAGCACTTTAAAGTTCATGTTTTTTTTTTTTAACTTTATTTTGTACATTTAATAATTGAAAACATAAACAATTAAAAACTAAAAAGTAAACACAGATGAATAAATATATACATTTCTCAATTAAATGTAATGGATACATGCAAATTTTTTTTGAATCAAACAATATATTACACAATATATTTGGTTCATAGTAATGTATAGATACAGTATTTGTCCTTTTGTGTCTGGCTTGCTTCACTCAACATAATGTCCTCCAGGTTCATCCATGTTGCCATATGCTTTTATGACTTCATTTCTTCTTACAGCTGCATAATATTCCATCATGTGAATAGACCAGTTTATTTATCCATTCATCTGTTGATGGACACCTGGATTGTTTCCAATTTTTGGCAATGGTGAATAATGTGGCTATGAACATTGGTGTGCAGATGTCTGTTCGTGTCACTGCTCTCAGTTCTTCTGGATATACCCAGTAGTGGTCACATGACGAGTCTATATTCAACTTCTTTAGGAACTGCCAAACAGTCCTCCATAGTTCATGTTGCCTTAGAGACTTCCTTGTTTCCGTTAAGTCAGCTGTCATTATTAATTTTGCTCTTTTCTAGGTAATGCGTCTCTTTCTCTGGCTAACTTTGAAATTTTTCTCTTGTCTTTGAATTTCAGCAAAATTACTCACATAACTCAGTGTAGTTTTCTTTGTGTTTATCCTAATTGGAGTTTTAAGAACTTCGTGGATCTGTGTGGGTTGATGTCATTCGTCGGTTATAATATTTCATTTGATTTTCCCTTCAAATTTTGCTTTATTCCCACTATTTTTCCATTTTTCTCTGGAAATCTAAACACACTTATGTATGGCATTTTTATTGTGTCCCTCATTTCTTTAATGTTAGCTTCAGTATTTCCCATCCATTTTTTTTCTCCATGCTTCAGTTTATGCATTTTACAGTGACCAGTCTTTCAGTTCTCTAACCCTATTATCAACTTTTAAACCTATCTAAACAGTACCTAATTTTTCAGTTTTAGAATTTCCATTTAATTACTTATATAAATTCCAATTCTTGAGTGAAACTCCCTATCTTTTACTGTATTCTATCTTTTCTTCTACTCTCTAGAATATATTAATCATAAATATTTTAATGTCATTGTCAAATAACTTTAACATCTGAATTACTTTGATCTTGCATCTATTGTCTGATATTTGTCATTTTTTATCATATTTAGCTGTCTCTTTCTATGACTAAAATATTTTGTTTGAATAATGGATTTATCTTTTTTAAAAATGAAGAAAATCTGAAAGATGCTAGACAGAGCTTTCCTTTTAAGAGGAAATTTTCCAGGCCTATTTTTTCTAATTTTTTTATTGTTCTCTTTTGGATTGATTGAATACTATTTTCAGGTACTTATTAAACTGGAATTAGAGTATTTGGATGATAATTTCTAGCTCTACTACTTGCTATCTGAGTGCTTTGTGACAATTCCTTTAGTGGCTCTTGCCTTAGTTGCTCCACATGGAAAATTGTGGCAGTAATAGTTGTTGTGATCATTAAATGATGTGATATACATATCCAAATATGAATATTGTTTAGCACATAACCAAAACAATGTAAAGGTTTTCTATGAAGCTTTCCCTGAAATTTTAAAAACATAAATCTTATGTTTAGCCTGTCATTAATAAAATTTGCTATTTTAACACCCAAACTAATCTTTAGAAACTCTAAAGTCTTTCAATATTGATACTGTCCTCCAAAACAGTGCAAGAATATTTTTTTAAACTTTAACATCATCTCCTCATTCTTTATTGTTTGCTGTTGTCCAGTAAATAAGTCTATCTTTTGCATCTCACAGATTACATTTTATTATTGCCTTAAATAGTTAGAATTTGGATATATTTAGTCATGTTTGCTTTCATTCTAGGAAATATTTCTGTATGCATTCAATTCTAGATTAATAGTTTCTCCTAATTTTCAATTAATATTAGTTTATTTTAGACTTCATGGTCCCATGGTTTAAATTTCACCTTTATTTTGTGAACTATTAAATGCACGTACTTTATTAACTGTGTCAAGTAATTCTAATACATGAAATTGAATATACCTAATATTCCTGTTTCTAATGACAGCTTGTTCTTTCTTATAGTCTTATGTTTCCACCTGTGTTTGTGTGTTTGCTTCCTTATTTTCCTGAAAATTTATATAAACTTTTTGGAAAAATTTGAGGGTTGGATCATTGAGACTTTGTGAAGAAGTTGAAAAAGCAGCCTATGCAATGAGAGAAAATAGTTGGAAACCACATATCTGATAAGGGTTTAATATCCATGATATGTAAAGAGAACATGCAACACAATGATAAAAAGACAATTAAATTTAAAAATGGTAAAAGACTTGAATAGACATTTTTTTCCATAGAGGTAATACAAATGGCAAAAAAGCACATGAAAAGATGTTCAACACCACCAGCTACTAGAGAAATGAAAATCAAAACCACAATGAGATATCATTTCACACTTACTAGAATGGTCACTGCAGAAAAAACAAAAACAAAAACTACAAGTTTTGGTGAGGATGTGGAGAAATAGGAATATTTATTTGCTGCTAGAAGGATTGTAGAATGGTATAGCTCCTGTGGAAGACTGTATGATGGTTCCTAAGGGAGCTAAATATAGATCTGCCATACAATTTGGAAACCCCACTACTAGGTATATATAGGGAAGAACTGAAAGCAGGGACACAAACAGACATTTGCACACCGATGTTCACAGCAACATTATTCACAGTTGTCAAAAGATGGAAACAGTCCAAGTGTCCACCAACCAATGAAAGGATGAACTAAATGTGGCATATGCACACAATGGAATATTATTCAGCTGTAAGAAGAAATTAAGCCTCGATGCATGTGACAAAATGGATTAAACTTGAGGACATTATGTTGAGTGAAATGAACCAGACACAAATGGACAAATATTGCAGGATCTCACTTATATGAACTAAATATAATGAGAAAAGTCATGGATTTCATACCTAGAATATAGGTTACCAGAAGATAGAATGAGGGTAGACAATGGGGAGCTAAGACTTAATTTGTACAGAATCTTAATAAATTTAATTGCAAATGTTTGGAAAGAGATGGGGTGATGATAGCACATTATAGTGAATGTAATTAACCACGCTAATATGTCTGTATTGAAAGGGAAAGTTTAGCATCGTGTACGACACTAGAAGGGAAACTAGAGGATGAAATGTGAGGCTGCATAGCATAGTGAACCCTGTTGTGGAGGATGAGTATGGTCAATAGTACAAATATAAGCCTGTTCTTCTATGAATAAGAACAAATGAGCATCAATAGTACAAGATGTTAATAATAGGGTGAAAATTTTGGCAAAATTACACCTAAAGCAATCTACGGAATGTAGTGAATAGTAATATATTAACATTTTTGATCAATTGTAAAATAATTATGCTAAGTGAAAGAAACCAGGCACAAATGTCTGCATATTGTTTGACTCCATTTATGTAAAATGTAAATATATATAAATGTAAACAGATAGAATTAGATTAGTTGTTAGGTATTGCAGGGGAAGGATAGATGTATTGAGAAGTAACTGCTAAGGGGTAGGGGATTTTCCTTTTTGGAATAATGGATATGTGGTCGGGAATGCACAACTCTGTGATTATATTATAACAAACGTCACTGAATGTACACTTTAGATAGATTGTATGGTATGTGAATACTTCTCAAAAAAAATTCCTTTTAAAATGTATCTGGTGTTGACTGTGATATTTCAGTTTCTATTAAATGACATGTGACTATGCAACATGGTTTCATGCAGTGACTCCATTTTTCTAAAAAGATCAAACTTTAATTAAGCCAAGGATAATCATTGAATGGCAATATCATGATCTATTATTCCAGGAAGAATAAAATATTTTATTTTTGAGTTTCAACTATGTAGCCCTCCTAAATTAATGTTTTCTTTGAGGAGGAATGTTTGTACTTTACATAGTAAGTTTTCTGGTTTAAAGCACCACAATAATTGTAGCTGAAACTGTTGAGGAAATGCCTAAAAGTAATTGTTATCATGCAATTTCCCAAAAATTATTCACCAAAATGTGAACAAGAATGTCCTTTCCTCAAATGAACACCATCTTCAAATCCCAGAAATGTGTGTTGCAATTAGCTTTACTTTGATTGAGGTAAAATTGTGAGGGAAGATGCTACAGAGCAAATGAATCTGATTTTGGACATTGCTGGGAGATATCGGGGGATTCAGAGAATGAATGAGTAAAGAACTTCCAGAAGAATTGGGTACTTATTTATTTATTCAGATGGAAAGAATTCTAGGAAACCTTTTGGAAGAAAGAAACAAATTATACTCCAGTGGGAGTCATGTAAGGATTGTGAATACATTCAAGGGAATGTTTCACCTTCCCTGTGAAGACCAAAGTCTTTCCTTTGAAGAATCTTGGAAAAGCCCACAGAGTGATAAGAAGAAGGAAGACCTGTCCCACCTTTTATCCCCAGTGGCTCCAAAGAAGAATAGCCCAGATGATGGACTGTATTATGACTCCCTGTTATAGATGTTGGCACATGATAAAGAAAGTAACCAATAGAAAAAATTGAGAGAGAGGAGAAAGACATATGGGTGATTCCCTCAAGAAATGCAAACAACAACAAATTTAACAGTTTCCAAAATTCTGCCATGAAAACATGCACAAATAAAAACCTTTTAAATTATTTATATGGTAATTGTGAGGCACATAAAGCCATCCCTAGAGGTTTTACTTTCTTCTTACCTTTTGTTTAGAAGAAATAAAAGTTCTGAAATCATGGGCATTGGTACTTATATAAGCAACCGTACTGTTTCTGTGCAGTCATTTAACCATCTCTATTTTATTGCTACCAAAGGGGATATTGGATTGTAAGTATGAATATTGATGTATAGGTAGTTCCCAACACAGACAGAATACACATTTCTGCCAATAAGGAAACAGGAATTACGATAAACCTGAAAAAATAATAATTGAGAGAAAGTTTTACTTAAGTAGATGAGGTTGATTTCTTTTCCTCATGGCATTCTTTTTTAAAAGTCAAGTTGAAATAATTACTTCTGCCAATTAAAAGTTCTCTGAAGACAGTGGAAGAACTTTTAACATAGGAGTTAGGTAATGACTTTTGTAGACATCAATAACTATGTGTTTAGCTGAATTTAATTAACATGTGAACTGGAATAACAGATCATGACATTGTCATTCAATGGTTACTCTTGGCTTGATTTAAGTTTGATCTTTTTACAAAAATTGAGCCATTTCATGAAGCCATTGTATAATCATATGCCACTTAATAGAAACTGAAATATCACAGTCAATAACTAATATATTTTAAAAGGAATTTTCTTGAGGTATATTCACATACATACAATCGATCAAAAGTGTACATTCAATGATTTTTGGTATAGTATAATCACAGAGTTGTTCATTCATCACAACATTTCCATTACTTCAAAGAGGAAAACCTCCTACCCCTTAACAGTTACTACTCATTCCTTCTATCCTGGCCATGCCATACATAACTGCTAATCTAATTCTCTCTATATAAATTTATTTATATTTATATTTTATATAAATGGAGTCAAACAATATGCAGAAATTTGTGTCTGGTTTCTTTCACTTAGCATAATTATTTTACAATTGATAGAAAAATATTAATATATTACTATTCATCACAGTCTCTAGTTTCCTTTAGGTGTAATTTTGCCCAAATTTGTACCCTATTACTAGCATCTTATAGTATTTATGTACATTTTGTTTTGATTCATGGAAAACATTCTTTTATTTGTACTATTGACCAGACTCGTCATCCACAACAGGGTTCGCTATGGCACACAACCTCATGTTTCATTCTCTGATTCTCCTACTAGTGGCATACACGACCCTAAACTTTCCCTTTCAACCACAATCATACACACATATTAGTGTAGTTAATTAAATTCACTATAATGTGCTAATATTACACCACTCGTTTCTAAACATTTGCAATCAATCTTATTAAAAAATTCTGCACAAATTAAGTATTAGCTCATTCTGTACCTTCATTCTATCTTCTGATAACCTATATCTTAGCTATTAACTCCATGAGTTTTCTCATTGTATTGAGTTCATAAAAGTGAGATTTTAAAATTTTTGTCCTTTTGTGTCTGGTTTATTTATTTATTTCATTCCAAATAATGTCCTCAAGGTTTATCTGTTTTGTCACATGTATCAAGACTTCATTTCTTCTTACAGCTGAATAATATTCCATTGTGTGTATATACCACATTTTGTTTATCCATTCATTGGTTTGTGGACTCTTGGGCTGTTTCCATCTCTTGACAATTGTGAATAATGCTGCCTTGAACACTAGTATGCAAATGTCTGTCTGTGTCCCTGTTTTCAGTTCTTCTGAATATTTACCTAGTAGTGGGATTGCCAAAGTGTATGGCAGATCTAGATTTAGCTCCTTGAGGAACCATCAAACAGTCTTCCACAGTGGTTACACCATTCTACAATCCCACTAGCAATGATTAAATGTACCTGTTTCTCCACATCCTCTCCAAAATCTGTAATTTTCTGTTTTGTGTTTTTTTCAATAGTGGCCATTCTAGTAGGTGTGAAATGATATTGCATTGTGGTTTTGATTTTCATTTACCTAATAGCTAGTGATGTTGAATATCTTTTCATATGTTTTTCTTTTTTTTTTTTTTTGTCATTTGTATTTCTTCTATGAAAAAATGTCTATTCAAGTCTTTTCACATTTTTAAAATCAATTATCTGTCTTTTTATCATTGAATTGCATGTTCCCTTTACATATCATGAAAAATAAATGCTTAACTGGTATGTGGTTTCCAAATATTTTCTCCCATTGGATAGGTTGCCTTTTTACCTTCTCCACATAGTCCTTTGAAGCACAAAAGTATTCAATTTTGGGGAGGCCCCATTTATCCTTTTTTCTTTTTCTTTTTCTTTTTTTTTGGCTTGTGTTTAAGTATAAAGTTAAGAAACCACCTCCTACCTCCATACCTTTTTGTTTGTGTGTGTGTGTACACTAAGTTTTCACTTTGACACTTAATTCCGTATCTAGACTTGAATAGCAAGTCTATTTCCTTGCTGTTATCTATGTTCCCTTGGGAAAAAAAATCAGGGCCAGAGAAAAGGAAAGAGGTAAGAAGAGAGAAAGGATAATAGTAATAATAATAATAGTAAAAGGTAGAAGAGGAACCATATAAGACCTAGGAAAATGAAAAATTAATTCAAGTAAGAAGTGCAGAGGAATAAGAATAAAAAAGTGGAGTATAAAAAATGAGATGAGAAACCAAATAAAGAAAAATAGATAAGATGAATTAAAAGGCCAGAATGATGAGAAGAGAGGGAAGCAGAAAAGACAAATAGAAAAAAAAGTAAAAAAAGGAAAGAAAACAGAGATAAAAAGAGAGAAAAAATAAAGACAAAGAAAATTGAAGACCAAACAAAACTATGTTTTAGCAAGTAAACTAAGTTAAATTGAAAAAAACGGATCCTTTTTAAAGAAAAATAAGAGATGTAAGAAAAGCTAATACAAAAGGAATGTCTACATGTCCCTGTCCTAAAGTATCAGCTGGATGTCTGATAACCTGGTGGATCACTTCTCTAAGAAGAGCCAGAATCAAACCAGGGGTCATGTATATTCAAAGAGGGAACTCCTCCACTGAGATAAACTTTCTCCTTGGGTCAGTTAGCCTTTCAGAAAGGTATCCACCCACTTTCCTTCAGGCAGGTTAGAACCTTTGCTGTTGGCCAGAGTCCTGCTGATTAGACACCTGTCTGTCCCTGGCCCCTTTCTATTCTAATTGTTTTCTCTCCCAGGGTAGCTGGGCATGACAGCCTGTGTGAGTGGATCCCTCCTCCCCTCTCCTGGTCAGGTTGAGGTCCCTTCAG
>JAKSZT010006840.1:0-39561 GCA_026826555.1 Tolypeutes matacus | reverse complement strand
CTGGAGGAAATGGGAGCAGAGCTTAGAGGAGCTCTGCTCAAGGTAGGGCATCAGAAGTGGGAAAACAACACAAGGGAAAGGACCTGGACACCAGTAGTTTCACATACAGAGCAGGGAGTGGTTGTGGAAACACCAACTCGTGGGTTCCTCCTGAAGAAGTGATGAAGACTGCTTTCGAGATTTTGGCCATGAATAACTTTAAATTGTGTGGACAAATCCTTTCCCCTTAGAAGTGGCACATTTGAGCAGCTTTCTGAGATGAGTGCAAACTAATTAGCTCTTGTTTAAGAATGTTCCAAGGAGAGTGGCTGAGAAATTATTTTCTATATTGATCAAGTAAAAATCCAAAAGAAGTTGGTTGTTAAATTTAGAGTTTAGTTAAAAGAAATATAGCTGTGTTGGCAGATGACAATGACAGGGGAAGCTGGAGTGAGTGGGTATGGAAACTCTGTCTACCTTGTCTTTGAAACTTCTGTAAACCTTGAATTATTCCAAAACAGAAAGTTTTTTTTTAAGTAGTCAGCTGTGATAGAAAACATCCAATATTATTTAGGGGCTTTTAAAACTTCTCTGAAAACTAAATATGTGCACACACTTTGCCAGATAGCTTTAAATGTTTGAATGTGGTCAGAAAAAAAAAAAGTTCTACTTCCTCAATTCCATTGTGATCCATAGTAGTGATGTATGCTTAATTGAATGATGTTATGATAACAAAACCAACATGTTAATAGATGCCTCTTGTTTTCAGGCATAACTTGATCTTGAGGAAGTTGGTGTTTGGGGCTGATATGTTAGGCAGAGGAAAGCTGGCAGCATATCTAGGGTCTCGTCCATGTTTTGTGACTGGAAAAATATAAAACATATATGTGGTTTATAAATGAGGAATTGAGCATGGCTTTGGGCTACAGCTTCTGTGGCTGGGAAATAAACAGATATGGATAGCCTCCCCCATTCCCTTTCCTTTAGGAAAATAAGGGATTGTAAACATATGGCATATAAGACAGATTATTTTGGAGGTGGAAACTAGGTTGAATCAAACTGTTACACTGGGGAGGTACAAGGGATGAAATCAATTGGCACAATACTAGAAGCTCAAGCACACAAAAGTGTCCTATGTCCCTACCCCTTCAGGCACAGCCTGACCTGATCAAGGAGGGGAAACAAGAAGCTGCAGATGGGGAGTTCCTCCTTCCTGTGTCCAGGTGCAGGTGGGCAGGCATCTGCTGGCTGAGCCCTCCACCAACACCTGCTCCTGCTGGATGCTGAGTCTTCAGCAGTCAAGTTCCTAGAAATCACCTGGACAGGAACCACCTGCTGCAAACTCCTCTAGAGAGGAATGAATCCAAGACCCTGGTGTCTCCCAGATCCATCCAGAAGCTCTAGGCCTGCCTGGTAGGTCTCAACGGACTCTAACCACCAACCTGCTAAAAAACAGGGAATTTGCTTTTTGCTTCTGGGGTCACTCAAAGAATGCCACTTTTACTCCAGACAAAAATTTGCATATTCCACATAAAAGTATCTGACACCAAAAACATATACATTATCTGTGTTCATTTTATGGTTAATTGAAACTATTGGGAGACAGCAAAATAATAAAAAATATATATTTGAGCATTTGGGAGATATCCAATGTAATGCAAATATGGTGTTATCAACTAAAACATATAAAAATAATTTGCTATCTTTTTATAAGTTGATTCTTGAGAAAGTCAAGCACATAGAAAATTATGAACTTGAAGAAACTGTTCCTTTGAACAATTTAATGTAAGATTGTCAAAATCTCAAATGAATTTTGATAAATAATTTACTTGTATTTATTGAAATACTTAATTGGAATTTCAAATGTTGGATTTTTGTAAAATTGAGGCAATAATTGCCTATATTTACCTATATAGGTTAAATACCTATAAAACCCTCAAAAGCTTCTGTCTATCTCTCATGTTTGATTTAATGTTCCTTCATAACTCGCTGATTCAGAAGAACTGGTGGAAATTGAAGGATGCATCTCCATGGAAAGATTTGCAAAGTGCACTATCTGCTGGCCAGCCAGTAAAGTGAAAGAAGACAGGCCTCTTTCTCCTGTTTCTTTCCCAGGCATGGTAGATCTGGTCAAGCTCCTTTAGTGGGTCCCTGCCCTAGTTTTGATTACTTATACAGGACAATCTTAAAGTTTTAGAAAAATTAATCCAGAAATCAAAGAAGAGCTGTGAAATAAAACCACTAGACAAGAGAGAAAATTGTTAAACAAAGAAAAATCTCCAAAATAATCAGATGACTAGATATCAACAAAAGATATAACCCATATAAAGAAAACGATTTAGCCCTGCCAATGGAATAAACCAAGAATCCAGACAAAACACAGGATTTAAGACAACTAATAAATGATGTTCACACGAACCTCATAATCAATTTAAGGAGATGAAAGAAAATATGACTAAAGAGATAATGAATATTAAGATGACACTGTGTGAGCATAAAGAACATCCTGAACACCTGCAAAAAGAGGAACACAGCTGATGAGAATGAAAGACACAATTAATGAGATTAAAAATACATTAGATGCATAGACACTTACACATATATACATGAATATATATATATATATACACACACACATACATAAATAGGAATGAACTTAACAATGAATACTATTTTAGCAGGTTACTAAATTTTGTAGTCTAAATTATTGTAATTATAGGTAAACATTGTTAAATAATAGAATAGAATGTATGTGCTTTGAACTATTTACTTAAAAGCAAATATCACTTCCAAAATAAAAATGTGAAAACAGAGGAAAAATGTATATTTGTGTTCTACAGTAAAATAATATATTCAGAATTAAATGTTACCCTAATATTTCGAAAACTTAAGTACTGAGCACTTTATACTAATGTTTATTTTTAAATGATATTGCAACATTATACTATTGCTATTTAGGAAGAATAAATTCAGCAGCATTTCTATATAAAAAAAAAATACATTAGAGTGGAGCAAGTGTAGCTCAGTGGTTGAGTGCTTGCTTCACATATACAGGTTCATTCCTAGATATTTCCTTTAAAAACAAATAAGTGAATTCAAAGACAAAATATTTGAACTTGAAAAGATAGGAAAACAGACAGAAAAGAATGCAAAAATTGAACTATGTCTTGGAGAACTGAATGAAAATACAAAATGCACAAACGTATGTGTTATAGATGTCCTAGACGGAGAAGAGAATGGAAACGGGGTAAAAAGAATATTTGAGGAAATATTGAAAAATTTTGAACCCTTATGAAAGAAATGAATATCAATATTCAAGAACAGCAACACACCCCAAACAAAAGAAATCCTAATAGGCCTACTCCGATACATTTACTATTCAGAATGTCAAAGGCAAAAGACAGAGCAATTTGAGAGCAGCAAGAGAATAGCAGTGTACTCAATAAAGCTACGTGCCAATCACACAGTGATTCAGAAACCATGAAGGTGAGAAGGCAGTAGTGTCATATATTTAAGGGACTGAAAGTGAAAAAGTGTAAGCCAAGAATTATCTGGCAAATCTATCCTTCAGAAGATTATGTGAGTTTAAAGTCTTTACATAAAAACTGAGAGAGTATGTTTCCAAGAGACTGGACATATAAGAGACATTAAAGGGTGTGTTACAGCCTGAAAGGAAAAGTCAAGGGCAGGAGACCTAGAGAAGAGTCCAGAAATGAAGAACATAAGTAAGAGAAATTGAAAGGATTAAAAACAGACAATAGTAATATATGACAACAGAAAGCTAAGGGATAAATTGGATGAAGTAAGCAACACTTTTATAGTAACAACACTGTTAATGGACTGAACTCCTCAAATTAAAAGATATAGACTGATAGAATGGGCAAAAAACATGAGCCATCTATTTGTTGTCTACAAGAGACTCACCTTAGATGCAAGAACACAATCAGGCTGAAAGTGAAAGGTTAGAAAAAGATATTACACACAAATCTGAAAGATGCTAAACAGAGCTTTCCTTTTATGAGAAACTTTTTCCAGGTTTATTTTTTCTAATTTTTTATTGTCGTATTTTGGATTAATTGAACAATATTTCCAGGTACTATAATAAACTGGAGTTACAGTATTTGTATCATAATTTCCAGCTCCACCACTTACTATCTGTGTGCTCTGGGACAACTCATTTAGTGGCTCTTATCTTAGTTCTTCCACTGTAAAATTGTGGCAGTAATAGTTGTTGTGATCATTAAATGATGTAATATCCATATTCAAATATGAATGCTGTTTGGCACGTAGTCAAAGCTATCTAATGGTTTTGTATTAAGCTTTTCCCCCTGAAAACTTTAAAATATGAATCTTATGTTTAGTATTTCATTAATAATGTTTGATATTTTGACACTCAAACTAATCTTAAAAAGATCTAAAGTCAGTCAATATTTGTACCTTCCCCAAATACAGTGCCAGGACTTTTTAAAAACTTTAACATTCTCTCCTGTCTCTTTATTGTTTGATGCTGTCCAGTAAATAAGTCTATCTTTTGAATCCCACAGATTGTATTTTATTACTGCTTTAAATAGTCAGAATTTACATATATTTAGTCATGTTTGCTTTCATTCTTGGAAATATTTTTGCATGCATTCAATCTAGGTTAATCATTTCTCCTCATTTTCTATTTATTTATTTTAATCTTCACAGTCCCATGGTTTAAATTTTCAACTTTATTTTTTGAACTACTAAAGGTACTTACTTTATAATCTGTATCAAGCAATTCTAATATATGAAATTGAGGATACCTAATATTCCTGCTCCTTATGACAGCTGGTTCTTTCTTATGGTCTTATGTTTCCATCTGTGTTTGTTTGTTTGCTTCCTTATTTTCCTGAAAATTTATATAAACCAGAACATTTGGGAACAATTTTGAGGATTGTATGGTTGAGAGTTCATTCTTACATCTTGTATTTTTGTTCTCTTGAGCCAGACCTGCCCCTAAGTATGCTTCCAGCCTAGATGCAATTTAAATTTAGTTTTGGCTTGCAATATTATAATCTACAAGAGCAGTGTAAATCTTAAGCCCAACCGGATATGAGCAAGTGCCTATTGCCATGAATTCCAAGATAATATTTTTAAAATTTTTTTATGAGCCACATGAGCCAATTGCAAATGTTTAGAAATGGGTGGGGTAATGTTAGCACATTATAGTGAATTTAATTAAATATACTAATATGTGTGTATGATTGTGGTTGAAAGGGAAAGTTTAGGGTCATGTATGCCACTAGTAGGAGAATTAGAGGATGAAACATGAGGTTGTATGGCATAGCGAACACTGTTGTGGATGATGAGTCTGGTCAATAGTACAAATATAAGAATGTTTTCCATGAATCAAAACAAAATGTACATAAATATTATAAGATGTTAATAATAGGGTACAAATTTGGGCAAAATTACACCTAAAGGAAACTGTAGATTGTAGTGAATAGTAATATATTAATATTTTTCTATCAATTGTAAAATAATTATGCTAAGTGCAAGAAACCAGACACAAATTTCTGCATATTGTTTGACTCCATTTATATAAAATATAAATATAAATAAATTTATATAGAGAGAATTAGATTAGCAGTTATGTATGGCAGGGCCAGTATAGAAGGAATGAGTAGTAACTGCTAAGGGGTAGGAGGTTTTCCTCTTTGAAATAATGGAAATGTGGTGATGAATGAACAACTCTGTGATTATATTATACCAAAAATCATTGAATGTTCACTTTAGATCGATTGTATGGTATGTGAATATACCTCAAGAAAACTCCTTTTAAAATATAATAGATATTAAAGAGAAAGAGAAGACACAAAATAACTTATGGAAGGTAAAGAGAAAGGATGGAAAGATTTAATGTATTATAATATATTAATGACGGAATGAAAATGTAATAAAATTTAGAGTAAAATTCTAATATATATATATATATATATATATTAGGTATTGACTGTGATATTTCAGTTTCTATTAGGGGCATATGATTATACACTGGCTTCATGAAATGGCTCAATTTTTGTAAAAAGATCAAACTTTAATGAAGCCAAGAGTAACCATTGAATGACAATGTCATGATCTATTATTCCAG
The DNA here is from genome assembly GCA_026826555.1 of Tolypeutes matacus. Taxonomy (NCBI): domain Eukaryota; kingdom Metazoa; phylum Chordata; class Mammalia; order Cingulata; family Chlamyphoridae; genus Tolypeutes; species Tolypeutes matacus. Next base: position 33,467 of record JAKSZT010006840.1, on the reverse strand, counting down.
GAAAAATACAATATTTTATTTTTGAGTTTCAACTATGTAGCCCTCTTAAATTATTGTTTTCTTTGAGGAGGACTGTTAGTACTTAATATAGTAGGTTTTCTGTTTTAAGTCACCATGATAATTGTAGCTCCTGCTGGTGAGGAAATGCCTAAAAGTAATTGTTATCATGCAATTCCCCAAGATTTATTCACCAAAATGTGAACAAGAATGCCCTTTCCTCAAACGTCCACCAACCCCAACTCCCAGAAATAAGTTTTGCAATTAGCTTTACTGTGATTGAGGTTAAATTGTGAGGGAAGATGCTACAGAGCAAATGATTCTGATTTTGGACATTGCTGGGAGAAATAGGGGTCCAATAGAAAATAAATGAGTAAAGAACTTCCAAAAGAATTGGGTGGTTATTGATTTATTCAGATGGAAATAATTCAAGGGAACTTTTCAAAATATAATCAGAGGACATCTTACTTTATAAATCAAACAAAATATCTATATTTGAGAACTGGATATAACTTTAACAACATTTATAATAAAGTCAAATGTAAACCCATAATGAGAAGTTATAATCTAACGAAAAATCCTAGAGAACATAGAACAGATGCTTTATAGTTTTACATGTGAAATATGAGTACATGTGTGGAGATGGCAGGGTGTGTGTATATGTAGGTTTGAGGAATAATTTTCCTTGTTTTATATTATAAAATTTATAATTCTTATAGCAAAATATTCTATCTCTATAGAATGATAAAAGCAAAAAATTAAAAGATTTCCCTTTTCCTTCTACTGCCCTGATTTCCTATGCTCTTTTACCTTTATTTACCACTTTTAATACTTTCTTAAGTTTACATAAATCTACAAACAAATATATGGGTATTTATTGGCATGTGCACAAGCATATTAATACACATTTTGACTACCATAACCTAATATTTAGTCGTTTAAAATTCCTTTAGCATTTGCTCTTCAAGGCTTCTCTCTCACAATTGAGAAGAAAATGAGCACAACTGCTGATGAGACTTGCTGACACCTCCAGGAAAGAGTTCTTATGATCAGACTCCCTTGTATGACTGCCACCTACATACTTCTCCCCACTTGAGAGAGTGACTCTCAGTAACACACCTTCCTTCTTCAGCCACAATAAACCAGAATCAAAACCTTCAAAGAATTCCTTTTTAGATCTTAACATCTGAAATAGGCAAAGGATGTTTATTATAAATATGCATGGATGACCTCAAAAGAAATTGGAACTTCTGTAGAATTTTTCAATGGCATTTCATACTCCTGGGACCTGGCATCCTTCATGCTTTCTCTCGTCTCTACCATGTTAATCTATTTTTCAGGATGGGTCAGTTAGTTGATAGTTGTACCACAGTTCAAATTGTACCCACAGTTGTCCTCTGCAACAATTAATCATTATTTATCTGATTTTAGATGCAAAAAGGTGAGTCATTTTTGAAGGCTTTTAAGGCTAAAGGAGGCATATACCAAGTTAAATGATTAAGATGTAAAATTTCTGTTGAACTTGAAATTGCATAGTATAAAGGGAAGGAATTCTTATTGTTCATTCACTATAAGCCAAGCACCATTCCCAGTATAGAGGAATCTTCAAAAATCTCTGGAATTGTATAGTTTCATAGGGGAAAAGAAAATATACAAAGCGAAATCAATACAATATATTAAGTAATGTACTACAAGAATATGAATGCTGATGTAACTTAGAAAAGAAGAAATGGATTGAAACTATCCCCAGGCCCTAGGCAAGAACTTCATTCTTTTTACACCAGCCACTCCCCTCCACCCATAGTTCTTAGAACAATGTTTTGTCAGACCAAGCAGGGTCTGAACAAAATAAGTGTTGGAACTGATTTATGTTCACATGGTAGATATTGCTTTCAATTAAAAGGAAAAGCTGTTGTAATTTGTAACTTCCCTTAATCGAAATATTTTCTTCAGTTTATTTCAAAGCAATTTTTCTACCTTAGAGCTGATTTCTGCTCTGTATCTCCTACAGGGTAATATTTTAGGTTCATATATTGTATATTATTCTGTACAATTATTTTTCCATCTCTCTATTACTAGACTTTGTTATTCAAATATTTGAAAGTCAGATTGTCTACAGTTCTGTCAAAACACACATACAAATAACCATTTTTGTAAGTTCTTACATTCAATTAATAGTTTACTGGATTTCTACTTAAACATACCCATAATTAATTATGAAAATCTAGTCTGTTATTATTCCAGATTTTCTGATCTCAGGGTCCATGCTTCTATCTTTAAGGCTTAGCAGAGTCCTTGGTAGCAAATCGAAGTTCAATAATGGGTGAAGTATAAAATAATAAATGAATGCCAATTTTGAAATTCAACAAGATGCTTCCATTTTAATTTAGAAAAATGACTTCAAATGGACAAAAAATGCCCTTGAGGAAATGTATTAGTTAGTTATAAGTCAATAGCATTTTTTCAGATATATGTGACCCATAATTATACTGACATTTATGACTGACCATAACAATATGCAACTAATTGTTATACCCACATACACACAAGTTCAAGACAAGAGGGAATGAAAAATTGCTTCCATGAAATGACTGGTTCATTGGAATTACACAATCAGCCTCTTAAGATAGTCTGTTTATAGTTCATATTGCACTGTACTCTACATAGAATAAAGGTGCTCAAAAGTTTTTTTTTTTTTTTGCATTTTAATTATTTCAGTAGACCTCTGTTTTTATGAAAAAGTTAAAGAATAATTCCCTTGTTATTGACAAATTTCTCATGAGAGAATTAAGGAAAAGGCCCTAAATCCACACTCATCTCCTTTTAAATTTAACTCAGCTGGATTTTATATGTATTGAGCAAATTGAGTAATGTTATCAGGGAAGAATCCAGGAGAAAATAGAAGAAAGTGGTTTGTATTTCCCTAAGGCACAATAATTATGATAGGATATTTTGTAAAAATTCCCCTTACCTATCTGAAAAATAAGCATCGAAATGGTTATTTCTGTAAGGAAGAATTATAAACAAATATTTTAAGAAATGGCAATACTATGGGCCTAACACATTTACTCATATATCAGATACTTTCTTGGAAGCGCTGGATATCTTAAGATTTAAAAATACGCATACAAGAAAACACAAAGTGAAGAGAAAGAAACAATGATGCTTGCCGAAGTTCAAGCATGGTTTTAATATATGTTGTTTCATTTAATTTTCCCAACAGCACTATGAGTTCAGTCTTAAAATTTCAATTTAAAGGTAAGGAAATAGAAACTCCCAGTTTAAATATTAATCAAAAATGACATAAGTCAGAAAGCCATTCAAATTTTTCCCACTTCAAAGTTTGTTTTTATCTTAACATATACTTGGTCCACCATACTTTACTGAAATGAGAAGTCATGCAATACATACATGACTTACATACATATATAAAACCATTTTCTATCTTCCCAAAATGCTGTTGAAAAGATATTTGAAAGCTGCATGCATACTAAATTATATAATTCATTATGAGAAAGCATCTTATTTTACAATGTGTAAACAAATCCAACTTATTGAATTAAGTGAGGTTTGAAGTCAGATCCTGACTCTAATGTATCAGCTGAAGTAACTGGAAAGTTACGAACTCTAGAATCAGACTTACTGGGAAAAATTACTCAACCTCTCTCTGGCTGAGAATCTTCCTCTATAAAATGAAGATATAAAGTTTTCTCACAGGGTTGCTCTGTAGAATAAATAGATTAAAACATATAAAGCTCTTAGCACCATGGCTGAAGTATAACATTCATTTACTATATATTAACTGCTGTTTATCATTAGCTAGACAGTCATTTCATATGTCTGAGACAAAATTTTCTCTATTAGATTTCTGCATTTATCTTTAGATATATTTCTCACTTTTTGGAGAATATATGCTTACATGTTTTGGCTTTTTATTAATGCATGTGTTTCCATGATACCTCAGAAACACTGCTTTGTACAAAATTGTTTCTCTATTGCTTATCTTGGTTCATACTAAGTGTTTCATAAAAATAGATTTTAAAAATTGGAGATTATAATTCTGTCCTTGTAAAATGACAGGAATTAGAAGACATTTATATAAAATCTTCAAATGGAATTTTAAATATGTATTATTTTTTCATGTATAATTATTCTTTTTTTATTTCCTATAACAGAAGAAGAATTCATCTGGAAATGTTCAAAATAAATCAGACCAGAGAGAAGGAATTTAGCTTCCTGAGGTTGACCAGTATTCCAGAGTTGCAGCTTGCCTTCTTTATCTTGTTTCTAATTATCTGTGTTTTCTGTATTGTGAAAATCTTGGTCTGAAGCTTCTGGATCACACCCTCATTTTATTTTTTCACCAATCTGACAATCACACAAACTCTGTTGAATTTATTATTTGAGAAAACTATTCCCTTAGCCCATTTTTTAACATGGTAAATTCTTTTTAACTCAATATTTTGTCCCTGCTGCACTCTGTGACAATCATGTCCATGTGTTTCCACTTAGTTACAATATTGGGTCCAAATGGTTCCACATTTATGTGGTTGCTTTTATTTACATATGTGGTTTCATATAGACTAATTTTATACCCCAGATGTTTTCTCAAGAGCTGACAACATGGAACATCATACTGTCTTGCCATTTTGCAGCTGATCAAATCAAATAAAACTATATTTACCATACACAATGGCATTAAAACCATACCAAGAAAACAAATAAAGTGATCTTGGGTATAGGGAGTGGCACGGGGTTGGGGTTTGGGCAGGATGAGAGCAGGAATGGCTGGCAGCAGTACCCAGGACAGATCAGGTCTCCTGGACCTGACGAGGTTGCCACTCCCACTTTAAGAACCACCTTTCATTACATCAGGTTGTGTTTGTAAATCATGTTTCTGTGACCATAGGTGCAACGTGATACTTAGCTTCTTGAAGAAGCCACAAAATGTCTTCCACATTGGGGGTGGAGGCCTTTGCCATTTAACAATACCCCTAGCACTGAATAAGTATTCCTCTGCCTTTCTCCACATCTTCTCTTACACTTGGCATATGGGGTTTCTTTTAATTAATTTTTTTGGTACTTTTATTGACAATGTTCATTAAAAACCAACAAATGAACAAAACACACACAGACCAGAAATTTTACCGAATCTACATACAGATGCTCCAGAAAAAGTTCTCTATTTATTTTGTTGTTATAGGATACCCCTTGCCTGTGGTGTCAAAAAAATTCCCATCATATGGATTCCATGAGCTCAAAAAAGAGGAGTAGGGGCATGGCCCGCAACATGACCTGATACATAATCAGTGAACAGAAAGAGAAACACTTCAATGAAAAATTTTAAAGAAATTTTCTGTTCATTTTTGCCTCAGGTTCCCACCAAATGATGTGGCATCATGAGAAATGAAAAGAGAATTAAAATGAAGATGTTTATGTAGAAATACGGAGCTTTGTTGTTTTCTCACAGAATGAATCTGAAGTGCCAACATGGTCATCTAAGGAGCTTTCTTCAGTTTGGAGATACTTTGCTTAGCAACTCTGACTGGTGATGAAGCTGCAAGGTGTGATCAACAAAAGGAGCAAGCATGTAGTAATCACTGTGTGATATGACTTTTTATTTCTTTTGAATAACTCCAAGTAAAATATGAAATGAAGAAATATTTTATGTTCAAGAGAAAATGCAAAGCTACCTGGCTACCTAACACTGGTATAAGCACTGAAAATATATAATTAAGCTGAGATACAGATATAGTAGGAAAAGAGGACATAGCAGTTCTTGGGTCTGAAACATTCCAGGATCCCTGTCAAAAATAGAAAATGGTATCCACCAGTAAGTGCTTGATTTCATCTGTGGTGGTTCCACATTCAAATGTGTTCAGATGTATTCCAGAACTCTTTACTGATGTTTGAAGAAAACCCTGGTTTAAAAGTATGTCAGGAAAATATCCCATCTTGTTTCAAAGCCTAAACATAGCTGTTAAAAAGAAATCAGAGAATGATTCTTCCCCCTGATTGCCACATTTGTAATAAAGCAAGTTTCCCAGTGGCACAAATTGAATGTCTCTTATGAGTGCTGCATATCAGTTTCCAGGGTTGCCCTGCAACTTGATCCTTCTGCCTTCAGCTGGAAATGTGCTGCTAGTGTTGAATTTGTGAATTCAAGTGGACATTGAACATTTCACCATGAAATGTCTGGTTCTAAATTCCTGGCCCATTATGGAAATTCTGCACCTTTAATCTTCATCCATGCCTATGATAGAATTCACATGAAGTCCTAGGTGATTGAGTTTTAACCATGGTCATGCATTTGGATCTAGTATTGTGTGAGTTTAGCCATGATGGTAAGTTCACAGCCAGTTTACAATATGAATGATAAAGTGATTTGGGTGGGGAGTGATTTATCTTCCAATTCACAAATATCACCAGGATTTCAATTTGTGCTCTTGGAGGGGAATTGACTATTCCCAATGGTTGCATGGGTGTTGTGCCAGATTAGAGGAGAAACACACACACAAAAACAGCAGCTAAATAAAACTCTAGAGTAGAGAGAGAAGCTAATCAACTGAATAAACTCATTAAGATAAAAAGATGACCAGACAGCAACAAAAAATTAAAAACCATACCAAAAAACAAGAAGACATGTCCTAGTCCAATGAATAAACCAAAATCCAGGAAGAGATGCAGAACATCAAACAATTAATCAAAGCTGTCCAAACAAATATGGACCATCTTAATGAAGTGAAGGAAGAGATTAAGGATATTAAGAAGACACTGGGAGAACATACTGAAGAAATTTTAAACATACATATAAAGAAAACAGATATGATGGTGATGAATGGCACATAAAAGCAGATTTGAACAGGCAGAGGAAAGAATTAGCAATGTACATCTGAAGTCAAACAGATAACAAAATAGATAGATTAAAAAGAGAAAAAATCCAGCAGGGACCTAAGAATTTGAGTACAATGCAAAATATGCAAACATATGCATTATAGTCATTCAAGAGGGAGAAGAGAAGGGAAAGGGGACAGAAGGAGTGCTGGAGGATATAATGGCTCAAACTTCCCAACCTTATTGAAGGAGATGGATGTACATATTCAGGAAGTGCAGCACACCCCAAACTGTGTAAGTTCCAAAAAAGCCTACTCCAAGACATATACTTGTCAAATTGTCCAATGCTCAAGACAACGGGAAAATATTGAAAGCAGCAAGAGAAAAGGGAACCATCACATACAAGGGAAGCTCAAACGATTAAGTGCTGATTTCTCATCTGAAACAATAGAGGCAAGAAAGCAGTGGTATGACATACTCAAGGAAATAAAACAAAAAGTTCCAGCCAAGAATTCTTTATCCAGCAGAGATGGCACTCTAAAATGATGGAGAGTTAAAAATATTCACAGATAAACAGAAATTAAGAGAATATGCCTTTAAGAAACCTGTCCTTTAAGAAATACTAAAGGGAGTTCTGCAGATTGAAAGGAAAAAAAGAGGAGAGAGAGAGTTGGAGGACAGTGTAAGAACAATTAAAAAGACAAAAAGAATATTAAAAAGCATATGACATACATAAACCCAAAGAAAATATGGCTAATGTAAGTAATTCATTGAGAATAATAATACTGAATGTTAATGGATTAAAGTCACCAATCAAGGGACACAAATTGGCATAATGGATAAGGAAATATGACCCATGTGTATGCTTTCTACAAGAAACAAACCTAAGACCCAGGGATTCAAGGAAGATGAAAGTGAATGGCTGGAAAACAATCTTACAAGCAAACAATAACCAAAAATGGGTAGGAGTAGCTATAATTATATTGGGAAAAATAGACTTTAAGACACAAGAATGGACACTATATATTAGTAAAAGGGTTAATCTTTCAAGAAGATAGAACAATTATAAACATGTTTGCACCTAAGGAGAGCAACTAAAAAACATGAGGTAAACCCTGGAAAAACTAAGTGGAAAAATAGATGCTTCTACAATTAAAGTGGGAGACTTTAATATATGATTATCAACATTAGAGAGAACATCTTGACAGAGAATCACTAAAGAAACAATGACCTTGGATAATACATTAGAGGATCTGGACCTAATAGATATATATAGAACACTACATGCAAATAGAGTGGGATATACATACTTATCGAGTGCACATGGATCATTCTCCAAGGTAAACCACATGCTATGCCACAGAAAAATTATTAATGAACTCAGAAATATTGCAATCATATGAAGTAATTTCTCTGAACACAATAGAATGAAGCTGGAAATCAGTATGGTCAGAAAACCAGATTAGGCACAAAGATATGGAAGTTAAATAACACACTCTTAGACAAACAGTGGGTCAAGGAGGAAATTTCAAAAGAAATCAGTTACTACCATGAAATGAATGAAAATAACCACTCAACATATCCAAACCAATAGCATGCAGCAAAAGCTGTAATGACAGGGAAATTCATAGCCATAACTGCCTATATAAAAAAGAAGAGGGGGTTGGATGTAGCTCAACTGGTTGGGCATCCATCTCCCATATGGAGGGACCCGGGTTCGATCCCCGGGAACTCCCGGTAAAAAAAAAAAATAAGAAGAAAGGGCTAAAATTGAAGACCTAACTGCACACAAAGAGGAATTAGAAAATGAACAACAAACTAACCTGAAAGGAAGTAGAAAGTAGTAAATAACACAGATTAGAGTAAAACTAAATGAAATGGAAAAAAAGAAAGTACTAGAAAAAATGAAGAACTCCAAAAGTTGGTTCTTTGAAAAGCTGAACAATATTGACAAACCCTTTGTTAGACTAACAAAGAAAAAAAGAGAGAAGATGCAAATACACAAAATAAGAATTGAGGAAGGGGATATCAACAGTGACCCCACAGAAATAAACATTATCATAAGAGGACACTTTGTAAAATTATATGCAAACAAGAAGGACAATTTAGAGGATATGGACAAATTTCTAGAAACACACAAGAAGACTACATTGACAAAAGAAGAAATGGATGAACTCAACAGACCAATCACAAGTAAACAGATAGAAACAGTCATCAAAAATCTCCCAACTAAGAGCTCAGCACCAAACATTCCAGAAAGGAATAACAACAATCGTCCTTAAATTCTTCCAAAAAATAGAAGTAGAAGGAACATTGCCTAACGCATTCTATGATGCAAAAAATAACTTAACACCAAAGCCAAACAAAGACAATCTCTCTAATGAAAATTCCAGACCAATCTCTCTAATGAATCTAGGTGCTAAAATCCTCAAGAAAATACTTGCTAATCATGTTCAACAACACTTCGAACTAATTATACACCAAGACCAAGTGAGTTTCATACAGGGTATGCAAGGATGGCTTAACATAAGAAAATCAATCAATGTAATACACCACATCAACAGATCAAAAGAGAAAAATCACATGATCACATCTATAGACACAGAAAAAGCATTTGACAAAATACAGCATACTTTCCTGATAAAAACACTGCAGAAGATTAGAATAGAAGGAAACATTCTGTACTTGATAAGGGGTATATATGAAAAACCCACAGCTCACATCATCTTCAATTGTGAAATCATGAAAGCTTTCCCTCTAAGATTGGGAACAAGACAAGGATGCACACTATCATCATTTTTATTTAACATTGTGTTAGAAGTACTTGCTTGAGCACTGAGGCAAGAAAAATATATAAAAAGCATGCAAATTGGAAAAGAAAAAGTTGAAATTTCAGTATTTGCAGAATACATGATTCTATACATAGAAAGCCCTGAGAAAACTACAAGAAACCTTCTAGAACTTATAAATGAGTTCAATAAAGTTGCAGGTTATAAGATCAAAGAACAAAAATCAGTAACATTTCTGTGCACAAATAATGAGCAATCTGATGAGGAAATCAAGAAAAAAAATACCACTTACAATAGTAACTATAAAAATAAAAAACCAGAAATAAATTTAACTAAAGATGTAATTGACTTATACACAGAAAACTACACAACACTGTTAAAGGAAATCAAAGAAGACTTAAATAAATGGAAGAATATTCCCTGTTCATGGGTAGGAAAACTAAATATCATCAAGATGTCTATCCTACCCAAACTAATAAATAGATTTTTAAGTTATCCCAATAAAAATTAACACATCATTTTTACTTAATTGGAAAAACTAACTATGAAATTTATTTGAAAAGGCAAGAGGCCCCAAATAGGCAAAGACAAATTGAAAAACAAAAATGAAATTGGAGAAAATACACTACCGGACTTTAAAACATACTACAAAGCTACAATGGTCAAAACTGCATGGTATAAGCAAAAGGATAGACATACTGACCAATGGAACCGAATTGAGAGTTCTGATATAGATCCTTGCATATACAGTCATCTGATATTTGACAAGGCCACCAAGCCCACTCAACTGGGAGAGAATACCCTCTTCAACAAATAGTGCTTGTAGAACTGGATATCCATATCCAAATGAATGAGAGAGGGACACCATCTCACACATATAAAAATCATCTCAAGGTGGATCAAAGATCTAAATATAAGAGCCAAGACCATAAAGAACTTGGAAGATAATATAAGGAAACATCTATAGGACCTTATAATAGGAAATGGCTTCATGAATTTCACATCCAAAGCATGAGTAGTGAAAGAAAAAATAGATAAATGGGACCTCCTCAAAATTAAAACCTTTTGCACCTAAAAGGAGTTTGTCAAGAAAGTGAAAAGGCAGCTTACCCAATGGAAAAAAATACTTAGTAACCTTTTTTTCCAATAGGACTCTAATATCCAGCATATATAAAGAAATCCTATATCTCAAAAATAAAAAAGACAAAAAACCCATTTAAAAAATGGGCAAGTGATTTGAACAAACACTTCTGCAAAGAAGAAATACAAATGGCTAAAAAGCACATGAAAAGATGTTCAACATCCCTAGCTATTAAGGAAATGTAATTCAAAAGTACAATGAGATACCATCTTACATCCATCAGACTGGCAGTCATTAAAGAAACAGAGGACTACATGTTTTGGAGAGGATGTGGAGGAATGGGAACCCCCATCCACTACTGATGGGAATGTAGAATGGTTCAACCATTGTGGAGGACAGTTTTGCTCTTTCTCAAAATACTAACTATAGAACTGCCATACGACCCAGCAATTCCACTGCTGGGTATAATATACACAGAAAAACTGAAAGCAAGGGTACAAACAGATATATGCACACCAATATTTATATCAGCATTATTCACTATTGCCAAAAGTTGGAATCAACCCAAATGCTCATCAACAGATGAATGGATAATAAAAATGTGCCATGCACAAATAATGTAATATTACTTATCTGTAAGAAGGAATACAACACTAACTTATGGAATAACATGGATGAATCTTAAGGACCTTATGTTGAGTGAAGCAAGCAAGGCATTGAAAGACAAATATTACATGACCTCTCTGATATGAAGTAAGCAAATCTAGCTGACTCTGAGAGTTAGAGAATTGAAGATATGTTTACAGGAAATAGAATGGGAAAAGAAGGTTTTGAGCCAATGCCCATAGGGGCAAAATCTATGATAAACTGGAATTGAGTAGTTGGGCAGTAAAGGGATACAATAGGGGTGTGGGGATACTATTGGGTTGGGCAATGCATGCTTCACAAGGGGGTAGGGTTGGGAGGATGGTTTGGATGGTCCATCAAACTGGAGGGAAGGTTGGGGAAGGTAGCAGATTTGTAGGTATGTGGGTGAAATTTCAATGTTGAGGAGACCCTTTTGGCAGTGTGACAAGGAAGGGTTACTGGTTTATGATGTTGGATGGGGCACATTTGGGACAGGGCACACCTGGGGCAGTCTTCAAGAGAATGTACAATTGATCATTTTGTCATAGTGTGTTGTATCAGTGGGGGAGACCCACATAATGAGAGTGAAGGAGTTGGACTCCCATGTTGGGGAGGCCTAATATATTTTCAAACAGAATGAAGAGTGTCTCTTGAGAGCATGAGTGGTTCCTAATAGGGGAGGACTGATTAGTGTGTCAAGGCCTCAGCACTATAGCAAATATCTATGAACTTTGTCCTTCAAGGAGTGAAGCCTGGTGGTCGCCATGTGCCCCAAGGTGATGAAGAGAGAGGAATAGAATAGACGGAAGAGGAGGTATTTAGAGGGCAATGGAAGTGTCTGCATGATCTAGCAATGATGGATCCAGGTCATGTTAAATTTCATCAAAAGTATATAGAAGTGTTTGGTCTAAAATGGAAACCACAATTTAGACCATTGAAAATGGTTGCTAGCTTTGTTTCAATATTTGTACATCAGTTGTAACAAATGAACCATCTACATGTAAAGGGTTATTAATAGGGAAGGAGGAAAAGGGGAGATGTTGGGTATATGGGAGTCCTCTATATTTTGTATGTGGAATTACTGTGACCTAAAACTTCTTTGAACAAAATTTTTAAAAAGTAAGACACTAGTGAAGAAATGGAAGAAAATGACACTGTACATACAGGACAACAGATATTACAATGATGAAAGGGAAAATATAAAAAAAAAAATTTTTAATATTTTTCATTTTTTAATATCACATTTTTTTAACTTTAGTTTTAGTATTTCTAAATTATTATGTATTTTACTTCTTTTGTTTAAACCTATCATTCATTATTACTTCATTTTCCTATTAATTGAATTTGGCAATAATCTTAGGTTCATTTCTGAGGAGTTTTGAATCACAGAAGGGTTACAACTATGGCAGGGGAGGATAAATTCTGTGGGGTGTCAGTGATGGGGGATACATGGGAGAAAGTACACCTGGGCATACATATAATATATATAAATATGTTCAAATGTTCATGGGGCATTGCCACAGTGGGTAGAGATTCACACAACAACTGAAAGATGATTGATTCCCCATCCTGGGGGGTTCTGCCACATTCTCTAATGGAACAGTAACAATCCCCCAAGTACAGGGGCGATGATTAGTGAAGAAGAATGGTCCATTGATGGGCCCCTGATATTGACAAATATGCTTATGAGCCATTTGTTTTAGAACTTGAAATTTAGCCTGATGGTGTATGGTGTCTAAGAGTTAACCTCCTTGTTGCTCAAATGTGTCCTCTCTTTAAGCCAAACTCAGCTTATAAATGCATTACCTTCCCCCCAGTGAGGGACATGACTCCTGGAGATGACCATCCCTGGCATTGACAGATTACTACGTAGTACATGCTGGTGATACAACTTGAAAAAGACCTTGAAGAAAAGGGGGAAAAGTTAAAGACAAATGAGTTTATGTGGCTAAGACACTTCAAAGTGTGTTTGGAGGTCATCCTGGAGGTAATGCTTATGCATATCTCAGCAGGATCTCATAGACTTCAAAGTAGATAGTCCCCCAAACAGTGGGGCTCCTGAGGGCTCTTTAGACACCCAGGTCCTATGTTCATGGCAGATAGCTCCAAAATTTGATGCCTTGCAATGGGCCCTACATTGGAGATTGTGCTCCTGAGTGTGACAGAGATGGGCTCATATGTGACTTTTCTACAGATGCCTCTTCTGTCCCTTCTATTTGATTCTGGAGTTGGTAGGTGTACACCCAAGAGACTTGAATCTCTGGGTTGTCCATGTGCCAGCTGGGTTCTGAGACTTAGAGTTGCAAAACCACTCTTCACTTCATTGGACTCACCAAGGATGAATAAGAAGGAGATAATAATGGACAAATACCAGAACAAGGAACTGAGAGAGTCTAAAACTGCAAGAAAGTCCCATCCATCAGCCAATTAGAGATGGAGTGGGCATAACCATCCCAGAATCCTCAGTATTGGGGAATAAAATATTGATTAGAATAAACTTATTGGTATTCTACTATAGACTTATTTTGATTCTAGCAATGGAAGAAATTGTATCATTGATGTGGAGTCCGTGGCCACTGGAGGTGCTGAAGTCAGGCAGAGGGTAAAAGAGGTGTAATATGGGGGCAGTTTTAGGATGTTGAACTGACCCGAATGACATTGCAATGACCTATACAGGCCATTATATATCCTGCCATAACCTAAAGAATTGAGGTGTATTAGTCATCCAAAGGGGTGCTAATTCAAAATATCAGAAATTGGTTGTCTTTCATATAGGGTATTTATTTGAGGAAGAAGCCCACAGTTACCAGGCCAGAAAGCATAATTTACTTCCCTCACCAAAGTTTATTGCCACATGTTGGAGCAAGATGGCTGCCAATATCTGTGAGTGTTCAGTCTTCCTGGGTTCCTCTCTTCCCAGGGCTTGTTTGTCTCCGGGCTCAGCTCCTCTGCTATCTCCACAAGGTCAGCTATAGACTATGAAGATATCTAGGCTTTGCCTCTTTCCCCAAGGCCAGCTGTAGACTACCAGGCAAACAACTCATCTCTATTCTTGGGGTTTTCTCTCCTTCCTCACAAACAAGCTCCTCTATGTGCTTATTTCCTTGGGCTCCAGCACTTAAACTCATCATCAGAACTCCAACTCAGAACTCCAACCAGACAGGCATGATGGTGTCAGTTTAAGTGGGTGCTCACCATCTCTCTTACAAAAGACAGCTGATTGGGGACAGGATCTTGCCTGAGTGAGCTATTCTGGGAGGCCATGGAGCAGAGCTGGAGCCTTCCGGGCATCAATCTTGAGGGAGCTGGACAGGGAGATAGATTGCTCTAGATAAAACTGTGAGTTTTTCCCAAGATGGAAATTGTGGACTCGGCTAATTCCCACCCTCAGGGCAAAGAGCTAAGGTAAGCCCCGACTCCCACAGGCAACCCAGTGAGAGTGAGCTTTCTCTGAGAGTGGGAGGGTTCTGGAAAGGGGTGGTGAGGGGTTTCCTTTCTGTGGGTTTGGTTACCTGGACACCCCTTTGAGCTTTGGGGACCACACTAGCTGGCTCGCGGTGCCACCAGGCAGAGGGGAGAGGTGAATCTGCTAAGAAAGCCTGATTTACCTGGGATACAGAGGCTTGACCTGAGGGAGGGTGGAATCAGCCAGTTTAATAGTTTCGAGCTGAGGACTTTGAGAATTTCACCTCCCCTAAGGGAGTCAGGCTGTGGGAAGAGCTTAATAAGTTTCCAAGAGCCTATTTAGGGTTCCCTGGGAGGAGGCGGTGGTCTAGAAGGGGGTTGAGAATCATTTCAGTAAAGTGAACTCAGCCATCAGGGTCCCATTTGAATTTCAAAAGGGAACTTAACTTGACCAGGTGACAGGATGGGGGATCTACTCACAGAGTCTGCTGAATCCTGCTGCCCTAGGAGAGTCAAACCTGCCTGAGGAAAGAGACTGAATAGCTTTTTAAAGAGCTTACTGAGCCAATTAGGAAGGTAGCTCAGTGGAGGACTTTCTGCCTTAAATATACAAGGTCCCTAGTTTGATTCACGGCTCCTCTGATAGTAGTGATCCACCAGGATACCTAACCACTGATACTCTAGGACAGGGAAAACAGAGACACTCTTTTTGTACTAGCTTCTTTTGGGTCCCATATTTTTCCAAAAACATTTTTTTAAGTTACTTTACTCACTAAATCCTGCCTCAAAACCTGTAGGAAGAAGCCTCCAGGGTAATTGATTGATGAACACAGGCAGCCAGAGAGGCTCTACAAGGGCCCCAAAAGGAAGGCCCTTAGCTTTCCTTAGCATTGTTTGACTGTTTGCTTGTGTGTTTGTTTAGTTTTTTTGTTTCTTGTTGTTCTTTCCTCTTCCCCCCACCACACCCCTTTTTAAAATTAGGTGCTGTTAACTTGTTTCTTCTCTGCTGTACTTCTACTTCCTTGATTTCCCACTTTCTCTGTGTACTGATTTTGTCTACATTGTTATGTCTTTTCCTTCCCTCATCCTTCTATCTTCTGCTTTCTGTTGTGGATCTTACATTCCACCTTTCTTTATTTAGTTCTCAACTTTTCCAGTTTTGATTTCTATCTTCTATTTTCTGTTTTCTCTTTTTGTATTAACTTTTTTCTTCTGTCCTTCACTCCTCTTTCTCTCATCATCATTATCATCTTTTAAATCATTCTATATATTTTTCTCTATTTGGTTTCCCATTTCATTGTAGGTATGCCACTTTTTACTTCCTATTACTCTACACTGCGTACATGAGTTAAATATTCATTTTACTATGTCTTATAAAGCCACTGTTCTAACTTCTATTAGTATTAGTAGTATTATCCTTTTTCTTTTATTACCTCTTTTGCTTTTTCTGGCCCTAATCTTTTTCCTTCAAGAGAACACAGAAAATAACAAGGAAAAAGAACAAGAAGAACAAAGTGTCAAAGAGAAAACTTAACACACATACAAAACCAGCAGCTAAAAAACTCTAGAGCAGAGAGCGAAGCTAATCAATTGAATACACCCATCAAGATAAAAATATGACTAGTGGGCAACATAAAATTAAAAACCATACTCAGTGTATTAGTCAGCCAAAGGGGTGCTGATGCAAAATACCAGAAATCTGTTGGTCTTTATACAGGGTATTTATTTGGAGTAGAAGCTTACAGTTACCAGACCAAAAAGCATACATTTCTTCCCTCACCAAATTCTCTACAGAGAATCAATAAAGAAACAAAAATTCTGGAACAAAAATTACATTGAAATGAATGAAAACAACAACAAAACATATCAAAACCTATGGGATGCAGCCTAAGCTGTACTGAGAGGGAAATCCATAGCCATAACTGCATATATCAAAAAAGAAGAAAGAGCTAAAATTGAAGAACTAACTGCACACCAGGAGGAACTGGAAAAGCAACAACAAACTAGTCTGAATGGAAGTAGAGAGAAGGAAATAACAACGATTATAGCAGAACTAAACAGAATAGAAAACAAGAAAGCACTAGAAAAAATAAACAAACAAAAAAATGCTGATTCTTCAAGAAGATCAATAAAATTTACAAACCCTTAGCCAAACCAACAAAGAGAAAAGAGTGCAGATTCAAATACAAAAAAATAAAAAATGAGGAAGTGGATATCACCACTGACCCCACAGAAATAAATAGTATCATAAGAGGATACTTTGCAAATTATATGCCAACAATAAGGATAATTTAGAGGAAATTGACAAATTCCCAGAAATTCACAAGCAGTCTACATTGATGAAGGAAGAATTTGCTGAACTCAGAAGTCCAGTTACAAGTAAAGAGATAGGCTCAGCCATCAAAAACCTCTGAACTAAGAAGAACTCAGGACCAGACAGCTTCACAGATGAATTCTACCAAATATTCTGGAAAGAATTAACACCAATCTTGCTTAAACTCTTCCAAAAACTAGAAGTAGAAGGAACATTGCCTAACACATTCTATAATGCCAACATTATCCTAATACCAAAGCCAAACAAAGATGCTACAAGAAAGGAAAATTACAGAACAATCTCTCTAATGAACCTAGATGCTAAAATCTCAACAAAATACTTGCTAATCACATTCAACAAAATATTAATCAAGATGGAGAGGAGGCCATGATGGCGTTAGTGTAGGAGAGCAAACACTGCAAGCTCCCAGAGCAAGGCCGATTGTGGACGGGGTCCTGCCCAGGGGTCTGTGCTGTGCACGCGTGGAGTGAGAAGCTTAGGACATATATCTGTGCGGATCAACGGCGTGGATGGAACGGTAGAGATTTGTGAGTTTTAAGGCTACCGGTGGTGTTTGGCATAAACGGCTGAGCCCCGCGGTTAGGGAGGAAAAATAAAATAAAATAAAACGGCCATCTGGAGCTGCGAACAGGGTGAAAAAGTTTTATTTTCTGGGGATCTGGCTGCCTGGCGCCCCTTGAACCTTGTGTGAACAGAACAAATGAGCTAATCAGCACCCGGTGAACCGGAGGGGCTATTTGGTCGGGGAGCTGATTTCCCTAGCCACCCAGGGATAAGACCCCGGCTGCTATGGAGCCAGGAAGAAGGGACACTTCCCCAAAAAAGGGAGGCTTCTGTTGGAAGACAGGAAGGGTATTTTATATTTTTAGACATTGATCTGGCTGCCTGTACCACCACATAGCTTTGGGGATCAGATAAGCGGACCTGAAGCAGCATTAGGCTGAGAGCAGACGTGAATCTGCACTCAAACTGATTTACTGAGCAGTCCGGTGACGCTGGAGCTCGGCGCCAGAAAGGGGGGAATCAGCCGTCTTTAGCACTCCTCACTGACTAACAACAGAGCTACAGCTAACCTGGGGAGTCCAGAAAGTGGGACATACTTGATTAATTTCCACGGGCCCAACTAGGGTCCCTTCCATAAGGGGGTTGGTCTAGAGGAGGTATTATTTTGGGTCCTGCATTTGGTTAAAAAAATAAAAATTAAAAAAAAAGTGAGGTCACCTCAACAAATGAAAAATAAATTCTTTTTAATTTAGTTTAATAGCTAAAAGCTGCTTCAGGACCTGCATATAGAACCCTGTGGGGAAATTGATTGATAAACACAAGTAGGCAGGAAGGATTCACGTGGACCCAAGGGGAATCATTGACACCCCCTTAGCTCTGTTTGACTGCTTGCCTGTGTGGATCTTCAGTTTCTGTCTGTTTATTTCTGGTCTCTTGCTATCATTTCCTCTTTCCTCCCCCCTTCCTTTTTCCTTCTATTGTTTTTTTTAAAGGTGCTGCCAGCTTGTCGCTTCTTTGCTGGGCTTCTTTTACAGTAATTTCCCACTCGCTGTATATATTGATTCTGTATTACAAACTATCGCTTATCCTTCCTGCATCTTTCTGCCTTCTGTTTTCTGTTGTGGCTCTTAGAGACAACATTTTTTCATAGGCCCACAACTTAAGGGTGTCAATTTTATTCCACCTATTTTGTTTTCTTCTTCTTTTTTTTTTTTATTAGTATTAACTTTTTCCTTTCAGACCTTTCTTTACTATTCCTCTCCCTCCTCATAATTCTAGCCTTCTAAATCACTATATATATATATTCCTCCATTTGTTTTCCCAGGCCTTTGTAGGAACTCCGTATTTTTTCCTAGTACTCTACACTGCCTACACAAGTTAAATATTCATCTCATTAAGTCTCACTTTGTCCCTCTTCTAACTTTTATCAATATTTCTATTATCCTTCTGCCTTCCTTACATGTTTTGATTCCTCTGGCCCTAACCTTTTGACTTCAAGGGAACATAGAAAGAAGCAAGGAAATAAAATAAGAAGAAAAACTGCCAAAGAGAAAACTTAACTCACACGCAGAACCAACAGCTAAATAAAATTCTAGAGCATAGAGAAAAGCTAATCAACTGAACAAACACATCAAGATAATTTGATGACCAGAGAGCAGCAGAAAAATACAAATGACTCTGAGAAATTGGAAAACATGGACCAGTCAAATGCACAAAATAAAAACCAGGAAGCAATGTAGAACATCGAACAACTAATCAAAGCTATCCAAACAAATATCATGGACCAACTTAGAGAACTGAAGGAAGAGATTAAGGATATAAAGAAGACATTGGGAGAACATACTGAAGAAATAGCTAACACGCCTAAAAAGGTAATGGATATGATGATGAACAAAGGCACAAGCTAAGAAATAAAAAAGACGCTGGACTCATATGCCAGCAGATTTGAACAGGCAGAGGAAAGAATTAGTGATATAGAAGACAATACAGTTGAAATCAGAGAGATTGTAGAACAGATAGACAAAAAGATAGAAAAAAATCAGCATGGTCTCAGGGAATTAACCGATAACACAAAATGTGCAAACATACGCATTATGGATATCCCAGAAGGAGAAGAGAAGTGAAAGGGAACAGAAGGAGTGTTCGAGGAAATTATGGCTGAAAACTTCCCAACTCTATTGAGAGAGATGGATGTGCAGATCCAGGAAGCACAGCGCACCCCAAATAGTATAAATCCCAAAAGGCCAACTTCAAGACATATATACTTGTCAAAATGTCCAATGCTCAAGACAAAGAGAAAATACTCAAGGCAGCAAGAGAAAAGACAACCATCATATACAAGGGAAGCACAATAAGATTAAGTGCTGATTTCTCAGCTGAAACCATGGAGGCAAGAAGACAGTGGTATGACATAGTCAAAACACTAAAAGAAAAAAACTTCCAGCCACGAATTCTCTATCCAGCAAAATTGGCATTCAAAAATGATGGAAAGTTCAAAATATTCACAGATAAACAGCACTTAAGAGAGTATGTCAAGGAGAAACCAGCACTTCAAGAAATACTAAAGGAATCTCTACAAGTTGAAAGGAAAAAACAAAGGAGAGAGAGTTGGAGGAGAGTTTAAAAACAACTGAAAACCCAAAAAGAGAAACAAAACAACATATGACATACATTAAACCAAAGAAAAAATGGCTGAAGTAAGAAATTTGTTATGAATAATAACATTGAAAGTTAATGGATTAAATTCACCAATCAAAAGACACAGATTGGTAGAATGGATAAGAAAATATGATCCATCTATATGCTGTCTACAAGAAACCCACTTCGACCCAGGGATTCAAGGAGGCTGAAAGTGAATGGCTGGAAAACCATTTTACAAGTTAACAATAGCCAAAAAAGGGCGGGAGTAGCTATTCTAATATCAGACAAAATAGACTTTAAATGCAAAACTATTGTAAGAGACAAAGAAGGACACTACATATTAGTAAAAGGAGTAATCTCTCAAGAAGAGAGATCATCAACATTTACGCACCTAATTGAGGTCCTCAAAATATGTGCGGAAACTCTGGAAAAACTAAGAGGAGATATAAATTCCTCTACAATTATAGCAGGCGACTTCAACACACCACTATCATCATTAGACAGAACATCTGGGCAGAGAATCAATAAAGAAACTAAGGCACTCAACAATACATTAGAAGATTTGGACTTAATAGACATATACAGAACATTACACCCAAATACAGCGGGATTTACATTCTTCTCGAGTGCACATGGAACATACTCCAAAATAGACCACATGCTAGGCCACATAACAACACTCAATGAATTCAGAAAGATTGAGATTATACAAAGTAATTTCTCTGACCACAACAGAATGAAGTTGGAAATCACTAAGGGCCAGAGAAACAGGTTAGGCACAAGGATATGGAAGTTAAACAACACACTCTTAGCAAACAGTGGGTCAAAGAGGAAATTTCAAAAGAAATCAGTAACTACCTTGAAACTAATGAAAACGACAACACAACAAATCAAAACCTATGGGATGCAGCGAAAGCAGTCCTGAGAGGGAAGTTCATAGCCATAAATTCTTATATAAAAAAAGAAGAAAGGGCTAAATTTGAAAACCTAACTGCACACTTGGAGGAACTGGAAAAAAAACAACAAACTAAACCTAAAGGAAGTAGAAAGCAGGAAATAACAAAGATTAGAGCAGAACTAAATGAAATAGAGAATCAGAAAGCACTGGAAACAATAAACAAAACCAAAAGCTGGTTCTTCGATAATATCAACATAATTGACAAACCCTTAGGCAGACTAACAAAGAAAAAGAAAGAACAGATGCAAATACATAAAATAAGGAATGAGCAAGGTGATATCACTACTGACCCCACAGAAATAAAGAGTATCATAAGAGGATACTTTGAAAAATTATATGCCAACAAGAATGAAAATTTAGAGGAAATGGACAAGTTTCTAGAAACCCACAAACAGCCGACATTGATGAAAGAAGAAATAGATGAACTCAACAGTCCAATTACAAGTAAAGAGATAGACTCAGTCATTAAAAACCTCGCAACTAAGAAGAGTACAGGACCAGATGTCTTCACAACTGAATTCTACCAAACATTCCGGAAAGAGCTAACACCAATTCTACTTAAGCTCTTCCAAAAAATAGAATTAGAAGGAATATTACCTAACTCATTCTATGATGCCAACATTACCCTAATACCAAGACCAAATAAAGATACCACAAGAAAGGAAAATTACAGACCAATTACTATAATGAACCTAGATTCTAAAATCCTTAACAAAATGCTTGCTAATCGCATTTAACAACATATCAAAAGGATTATACACCATGACTAAGTGGGTTTCATCCCAGGTATGCAAGGATGGTTCAATATAAGAAAATCAATCAATGTAATACCCCACATAAACAGATTGAAAGAAAAAAATCACATGATCATCTCTATAGATACAGAAAAACATTCGACAAAATACAGCACTCTTTCCTGATAAAAACACTACCAAAGATAGGAATAGATGGAAACTTTCTGAAAATGATAAAGGGTATATATGAAAAACCCAAAGCTAACATCACTTTCAACAGTGAAATCCTAAAAGCTTTCCCTCTGAGATCGGGAACAAGACAAGGATGCCCAATATCACCACTCCTATTTAACATTGTCTTAGATGTACTTGCACGAGCACTGAGACAAGAAAAGGACATAAAAGGCATCCAGATTGGAAAAGAAGAAGTAAAAATTTCATTATTTGCAGATGACATGATTCTATACATAGAAAGCCCTGAGAAATCTACAACAAGGCTTCTAGAACTTATAAAGGAGTTCAGTAATGCTGCAGGCTATAAGATCAACACTCAAAAATCAGTAGCATTTCTGCACACCAATAACGAGCAAACTGAGGAGGAAATCAGAAAAAAAATACCATTTACAATAGTAAATAAAAGAATCAAATTCCTAGGAATAAATTTAACTAAAGATGTAAAGGACTTTTATACAGAAAACAACACAACACTGTTAAAGGAAATCAAAGAAGACTTAAATAAATGGAAAAATATTCCCTGTTCATGGATAGGAAGACTAAACATCATCAAGATGTCTATCCTACCCAAACTAATCTACAGATTTAATGCAATCCCAATAAATGTCAACACTCTGTTTTTTAAAGAACTGGAATAATTAACCACAAAATATATTTGGAGAGGCAAGACTCCCCGAATTGCCAAAGATATATTGAAAAAGAAAAATGAAGTTGGAGATATAACATTACCTGACTTTAAAACATACTACAAAGCTACAGTGATCAAAACTGCGTAGTATTGGCACAAGGATAGATTGACTGACAAATGGAACCGAATTTAGAGTTCTGATATAGATCCTCGCATATACAGTCATCTGATATTTGACAAGGCCACGAAGCCTACCTAGTTGGGAGAGAATGTTCTCTTTAACAAGTGGTGCTTGGAGAACTGGATATCCATATCCAAAAGAATGAGAGAAGAATATCATCTCACACCTTATTCAAAAATCAACTCAAGATGGATCAAAGATCTAAATATAAGAGCCAAAACCATAAAGACCTTGGAAGATAATGTAGGGAAGCATCTACAGGACCTTGTAATAAGAAATATTTTCTTGAAATTCACAGCCAAAACACGAGCAGCAAGAGAAAAAATTGATAAATGGGATCTCCTCAAAATTAAAAACTTATGCACCTCAAAGGATGTTATTAAGAAAATAAAAAGGCAGCCTACCCAATGGGAAAAAATATTCAGCAACCATATATCTGATTGGAGCCTAATATCCTGCATATAAAGAAATCCTACACCTTGAAAATAAAAGGACAAACAACCCATATAAAAAATGGGCAAGTGACCTGAAAAGACATTTCTCTAAGGAAGAAATACAAATGGCTAAAAAGCACATGAAAAATTGCTCAACATCGCTTGCTATCAGGGAAATGCAAATCAAAACTTCAATGAGATACCATCTTACACCCATCAGAATGGCAGCTATTAAAAAAAAACAGGATACACTAAATGTTGGAGAAGATGTGGAGGAATAGGAACCCTCATCCACTGCCTGTGGCACTGCGGTATGGTCCAGCCACTGTGGAGGACAGTTTGGCGGTTCCTCAGAAAACTAGCAATAGATCTTCCGTATGATCCAGCAATTCTACTGCTTGGTATATACCCAGAATGACTGAAAACAAAGACACAAACAGATATATGCACACCAATGTTCATAGCGGCATTGTTCACCATTGCCAAAAGTTGGAATCAGCCCCAGTGCCCATCAACAGACGAATGGATAAGCAAAATGTGGTACATACATACAATGGAATATTACTGAGCTATAAGAAGGAACAGAGTGCTAACACATGGAATAACATGGATGAATCTTGAAGATCTTGTGTTGAGTGAAGCAAGCCAGGCACTGAAGGATGAACAGTATATGTCCTCACTGATCTGAACTGAGGAAAGTGAGCAGTCTCTGAGTACCATTGTCTGAAAGATAGGTTAACAAAGGAGAGTAAGAGAAGAGCAGGCTTTGAGCCATCACCCATATGGACATAATCTATGGTAAGCGGATAGAGTGCGGTTGCATGTTGTGGGATGGGGCAGATGAGTGGTGGTGTTCCTGGGTTTGGAGGTGCAGCACTGGGGGTTGGGTGGATTAGGAAGGGCAGGTTCAAATCCCCAGGGCATGTAACTGTGAACCTTGACATTCCATGGGTAGGGAGAGGATGGTATCATGGGCCCTGGGGGGCTGGGGGGAAGGGAACAGTCAAGATCTAATGGGGTGTTTGGTGGTCATGGGGAAGGTTTTTCATTACCTTACAGTAATGGACACAGGACATGGAAAATATCATCAAAATTATTAATCTGTATCATCTAAATTGTAAACTATACTGTAAATCATTGACATAACATAGTTGCTGTATTTTGCTATCTGTATAACAGTTATAACAATGGTAACATCCAAAATAAAGTGGGGGTCAATATGGGGTGGGGAAGTTGGTGTGGTTTGGTATCAGGGAGTCTCCGGCACTCCGTAGGTGACTTTGTTGTGACCTAAAACTTCTTTGAAATTCAAATGAAAAATTGGGAGACAATGGGGATTGAGAGGGGGAAGGTGTCACGGCACACCAGACATCCGATAACACAGTGATAAAAGGAAGGAAAGAAGAAAAGGAGAGAAAGGAAAAAGAATGAATATCTATCTATCTATCTATCTATCTATCTATCTATCTATCTATCTATCTATTTTAAAAGGTATTTCCTTTGCCTTTTTAACCATTTTCTGAATGTCCCAATCCGCTAATTATATTTTATATTGTTTTGTTTTTTGTTTGATTATTTGTTTTTTTTTTCCTTTTCTTTTTTTTTTTTTCCCCTGAGTTTCCTTATGTTTGTCTCTTTCATGTAAGCTTATCATACTTGTTTCTTTTTCCTAGTAAGTGTATTTGATTATTTTATGGACTACATGTTCATGGAGGTTTTGGATCACAGAAGGATTATAATTGTTACTGCAGGGGATTATTGTTGGGGGGGGTGTCTGGGAGGGGGGTTTTATGGGAATTAGTTCATCCGAATATACATGAAAGATATACAAAATCGATCAAAAGATCAAAAGATGGGGCATGGTCACGATGGGTGGACAATCACACAATAAATGAGGGAATCTGAATTCCTAGCCTGGAGAGGTCTGCCACAGTCTCCAAGGGAGCAGCAATAGCCCTCTGAGTGCAGGGACAGTGTCTGTCAAAAGAGGATGACCCACTGATGTGTTCTTTTTATTGATGACTACCCTTTTGAGTCTTTGCTCTTGTAACTGAGACTTAGCCTGCAGTTGTGGGTTGCCTAAGGGTTGCCACCTCAGAGCCTCCTTGTTGCTCAAATGTGGCCTCTCTCTAAGCCAAACTCAACATATGATTGCATTATCTTCCCCCCAACGTGGGACATGACTCCTGGGGATGAGCCTCCCTGGCAACGAGAGATTAATGCCAAGTGCCAACTGGAAACACAACTGGAAAAAGACTTTGAATTAAAGGGGAAAAAGGTAAAGACAAATGATTTCAAGTGGCTAAGAGACTTCAAAGGGAGTCGGGAGGTCATCCCAGAGGTAACTCTTACGCACACCTCAGTAGGAGCTCATAGAACATCTAAGTGCCTATCACCGCACATAGAGGGGCTCCTGAGAGCTCTGGAGACACCCAGGTCCTATATAAGTGGGGTTAGACCCAGAGACTGATGCCTTATCAGTGGGCTCTATTTTGGAATCTGTGCTCCTGAGAGTGACAGAATTGGACTCAAATAAGTCCTTCCTTCACATGGTTCATCAGCCCCTTCTATTCAAACCTATATGTGATGCTGAAGTTCTTAGGTATACTTCCAGAGACTGGAGCCTCTGACCTTCCTATGTGCCAGGTATGCATGGAATCTCGGTGGAGCTGCAACTCCTACCCTACAGCTTAATGGACTCATCCAAGTCACCTGGCGAGGAGACAACGATGGGCAATGGCCATTCCAGTGAATGGAGAGGGCCTGCATCTGCAGGCAGGATCATCCCAACCACCATATCCATGGGATATAAGCCCTCTCTCACTTGGAGGTGGAGTGGACATCTCCATCCCAGTCCCCTCAGGATTGGGGGAAGAACTATGGACTAGAATGGACTTGAGGGTATTCTGTTGTTCACATATGGTGATTCTAGCAATGGAAGAAATTATAACAATGAGGTGGATCCAGTGGCCACTGAACACTTTTGGGGCAGGGAGGGGATGAGCAGTTGAAATACAGGGGCTTCTTTGGGATTTGGAGGTTGTCCTGAGTACCTTTGTGGCAACGGATATAGGCCATTTTAAAATAGCACATACCACTAAGAACTGTATGGGAGAGAGTGTTGTCTATGGGGTGAACTGTGGTCTATGGTTGGTGGCAAGGCTCCAGGATGTGTAAATCCATTGAGGGTGGTGGGCCACACTTGTGGGAGATGTTTGTGTGGGATGTGGTGGGAGTTGTTTGGTGGGCAACATGGGAATCCCAGTGGGTTCCGTGTAATATTTTGTGTATCTAAGCACCTCTTAAAATATATTTATATATATATATATAAATAACATTTTTGTAAGCAAATGCACATATATGCATATACATTTATATATCATTTTGCAAATGTTGGTATGTATTGTGAACATTTTGATTTTTACCCACAATAAAAAAAAAAAAAAAATGAACCAGGAAAGAGTATGAACAAATATCACTGACTGAGTAATCTGAGAGCAAAACTGTCAGAGACCCAACTCTCTGATTTAGGGAAAGTTAATGGTGAATAAAATGTCAAAAAAAAAATATTAATCAAATTATACACCATGATGAAGGGGGTTTCTTCCAGACTATGCAAGGATGGTTCAACATAAGAAAATCAATCAATGTAATACAAAACATAAACATTATGAAAGAAAAAATCCCTTGATCATCTCTATAGATGCAAGAAAAGCATTTGATAAATATAGGACACTTTCCTGATAAAAACACTGCAAAAGATAGAAACAGAAGTAAACTTTCTGAACATAATAAGGGTATATATGAAAAACACACAGCTAACATCATCTTCAATGGTGCAATCCTAAAACATTTCCTTCTAAGATCGGGAACAAGACATGAGATACAAAAAGCTTCCAAATTGGAATGGAAGAAGTAAAAAATTTAGTATTTGCAGACGACATGATCCTAAACATAGAAAGCTCTGAGAAAACTACAACAAAGCTTATAGAACTTATAAATGAGTTCAGTATAGTTGCAGGTTATAAGATTACTGCTCAAAAATCAGTAGAATTTCTGTATACTAATAATGAGCAATCTGAGGAGGAAATCAAGAAACAAATACCATTGCATTAGTAACTAAAAGAAACAAATAACTCAATAAATTTCACTAAGATGTAAAGGACTTAAATACAGAAAACTACACAACACTCTTAAAGGAAATCCAGGAAGACTTAAATAAATGGAAGAATATTCCCTGTTCATGGACAGAAAGACTAAACATCATTAAAATATCTATCCTACCCAAACTAATCTACAGATTTAATGCAATCCCAATAAAAATCAACATAGCATTTTTTAATGAATTGGAAAAACTAACTACAAAATTTGTTTGGAATGGTAAGAGGGCCTGAATAAACAAAGACATATTGAAAAAGCAAAATAAAACTGGAGGTATCACACTACCTGATTTTAAAACATACTACAAAGCTACAGTGGTCAAAACTGCTTGCTATCACCCCAAGGATAGACATACCGACCAAAGGAATGGAATTGAGAGTTCTGACATATATCCTTGAATATAGAGTCATCTGATTTTTGACAAGCCCACCAAGCCCTCTCAGTTAGGAGAGAATGGCCTTTTTAACAAATGGTGCTTGGAGAATTGGATATCCATATCCAGAAGAATGAGAGAGGAACACCATCTCACACCTTATACAAAAGTCAACTCAAGATGAATCAAAGATCTAAATATAAGAACCATGACTATAAAAACCTTGGAATATAATGTAGGGAAGTATCTACAGACCTTGGAAAAGTCCTTGGAAAATGCTGGTGGGAATGTAGATTGGTCCAGCCATTGTGGAGGCCAGTTTGGTGATTCTTCAAAAAACTAACTATAGAATTTCCTTATTATCCAGCAATTCCACAGCTGGGTATATTATATCCAGAAGATTTGAGAGCAAAGACACGAACAGATATATGCACACCAATATTCATAGCAGCATTATTCACCATTGCCAAAAGTTGGAATCAACCCAGGTGCCCATCAACAGATGAATGGATAAACAAAATGTGGTACATACATACAATGGAATATTACTCAGCTGTAAGAAGGAATAAAGTGGCTAACACACGGGATAACATGGATGAATCTTGAGGATCTTATGTTGAGTGAAGCAAGCCAGGCATTGAAGAATGATCAGTACATTACTTCACTGACATGAATTAAGGAAATTGAGCAGTCTCAGAGAGCTATTGTCTGGAAGATATGTTTACAAGGAATAAAAAGAGAGAAGATGATTGTGAGCCATCACTTATATGGACATAACTATGGTAAGGTGAAAGAGTGTAGTTGTGTAGTGAAGGGATAGAACAGGAGGGTACTGATATTATTGGTTTGGGTGGTGCAGGGTTGACAGGTTGGTAGATTGGGAAGGATGGGTTAGAAGGTCCAGGGTACTGGGGGAATGGCTGGGAGAGGGACCAGGTGAACACTGGGGATTTGTGGGTATGTGGTTGAAAGTACAAAGTTGGGAATGCTCTTATAGCAGTATGACAAGGAAGGGTTACTGGTTTAGGGTGTTAGATGGGGGGCATTCGGAACAGGACACACATGGAGAAGGCTTCTAGGGAGTGTGTGTGTGATCATTTTTTCATAATGCATTGTATCAGTGGTTGGAGACCCACATAATGAGTGGGAAGGCGTAGGACTCCCATCCTAAGTAGGACCGATTTGTGCAAAAATAGACAGGTGTTAGTCTCTAAAGACAAGGGTGGTTCCCAACAGGGGAGGAGAGACCAGTGTGTCAAGACCTCAGACTTTTTGCATGTAACTATGAATCTTGTCATCCAACGAGTCAAGTCAGGGTGTTGCCGTGGGCAGCAGGGGAATGGGGAAGGAGGAATAGAATGGATTGAACAGAGGGTATTTAGTGGTCAGTGGAATTGTTCTGCATGATCTCACAGTGATGGACACAGGACATGGTAAATATCATCAGAATTTGTAAAAGTGTATGATCTAAAGTGTAAACCATAGTGTAAACCATTGACCATGTTTAGGTCAAATGTTTCACTATTTGTATATTAGTTATAACAAAGCTACCATCCACATGTAAAAAGGTAATAATATGGGGGGGGGGGGAGAAAAGGGGGAGGATGTTGGGTATATGAGAGTCTCCTGTACTCTGTGTGTGACTTTGCTGTGACCTAAAACTTCTTTGAAAACAAAATGAAAAATAGTGAGACACTTTGGAATGAGTGGGGGAAGGTGCCAAGTACAGACAGGACACCAGATATTGCAGTGATGAAAGGCAAAATGTAAAAAAAAAATGTTTTAATATGTTTCATTTTTTTAATATCCTAATCTAATTTTATTTTATTTTCAGTTTTTTAAAATTTTTATGTATTTTATCTCATATTTAATCTTATCATTATTATTTCATTTTCCTATTAATTGTATTCAGCTCTTAAGTGTATTTGGCTATTGTAATGGCTTCATCTTTGAAGAAGCTTCGGATCAAAGAAAGGTTACAACTGGGATGGGGGAAGATCATTGATGTGGGGTATCAGGGATGGGAGTTGCATGGGAGGAAGTTCACCTGAACATACATATAAGGTATATAAAAATGTTCAAATGTTCATGGGGCATTGTCATCGTGGGGGGAGACTCACACATTAAACAAGAGAATACTTAATTACCATCCTGGAGAGTTCTGCCACATTCTCTAGGGAAGCAGCAACAGTCCCCCAAATGCAGGGGCAGTGACTGGTAAAGGAGGATGATCCACTGATGGGTCCTTGATATTGATGACTAGCCGTGTGAGTCTTTGCTCTTGAAAGTGAAACTTAGCCTATTGTTATGGGTGCCTAAGGGTTGCCTCCTGAGTGCCTCCTTGTTGCTTGGATGTGGCCACTCTCTAAGCCAAACTCAGCATATGAATGCATTGCCTCCCCCCCAGAGTGGGACATTACTCCCAGGGATGAGCATCCCTGGCACTGAGGGATTGCTACCAAGCACCAATTAGAAATGCAACTGGAAAATCGAATAAAGAGGGAAAAGTTAAAGACAAATGAGTTTATATGGCTAAGAGACTTCAAAGTTAGTCGAGATGTCATCCCAGACTCAACGCTTACACTCATCTCAGCAGGATCTCATAGACTTCCAAAGTGGATTCCACAGTGGGGCTCCTGAGGGCTCTGAAGATATCCAGGTCCTATAGTCAGTGCAGATATTTCCAGAGTTTGGTGCCTTGGCAGTGGGCCTTACTTTGGTGTTTGTGCTCCTGAGAATGACAGAGTTGGACTCAATTATGTCTTCCCTGCACATGGCTGATCTGTCCCTTCTATTTAAACCTATACTTGGTGCTAGAGTTTGTAGGTGCATGTCCAGAGACTTGAATCTTTGGGCTATCCATGTGCCAGATGGGCCCTGAACCTCTGTGCAGCTGCAATACCTACTCTACAGGTCATTGGACTCACCCAGGATTACTGGCAGGGAGATGATGATGGACAATGGCCATCCTAGCAAATGGAGAGAGTCTGCTCCTGCAGGCAGGATAGTCCCATTCATCTTCCCCATGGGATATAAGCCCCCTTTCAATGGGAGGTGGAGTGGATGTTACTAGCCCAGAATTCTTCAGATTGGGGGAAGAGCTATGGACTAGAATGAACTTACTGGTATTCTACTATAGACAAATTGTGATTCTAGCAATGGAAGAAATTACAATATTGATGTGGCGCCAGTGGCCACTGGAGGCTCTGGCGGTACGGAAAGGGAAAAGCTGTTGTAATAAGTGGGCTTTTTCAGGACTTGGGAATCATCCTGAGTAACACTGCAACAACAGATATAGGCCATTTTATATCATCCCATAAAATGCAGAACTGTGTGGGAGAGAGTATAGACCACAATGTGAACTATGGCCCACACTTAATGACAAAGACCCTGGATGTGTTTATCAGTTGCAATGAATGTGCCCACACTAATGAAGGATGATTATGTGGGAGGTTGTGGGAGGTATGGGAAGTGAAACATATGGGAATGCCTATATTTTTTTGTAACGTTTATGTAATCTAAGTAGTTTTAAAAAAATAAGAACATTTTAAAATAAAAATGAAAATTAAGTGAATAACCAAAATGTGTTATAACCATACATTGGAATTTTTTTCAATCATAAAATGGAATGAAGTAATGGAATAAGCTATATCATGGAAAGACATGAAAACATGCTTAGTGGTTTCAAAGCTTAAGCTTGATACAAAAGGTCACATTTTAAAAAAGATTCCATTTATATGCAATATCTAGAATAGGCAAATCAATAGAGACAGAAAAATGATTAATATTTGACAGGAATTGAGGGGAGTGGGGAATGTGGAATAACTCCTTTTGTGTGTATGATGTTTCCTTTGGAGTTGATAAAAATGTTCTGATATTAGATAAAGCTGATACACAATATGATGAATGTAATAAATGTCAATGACTGTACTTTTAAAATAATTAATTTTGTTATGTGAATTTTACCTCAATCAATAAAAAATGAACAGATGTAAAAAAAAATAATAACTCCAAGCAACCCCACTGCTCTGCCATGTAATTTTATCTTAGTTCCTGCCCACCAAGGGGTGGGGAAGAAAAGTCCTACTGACATGGCCCAATCAAAGTGCTAATCATAACTAAATCATGCCCAGAGTAATAGATCAGTTTACAAGCATAATCCATTATGTATTTTTGGAATTCATAAGTAATGCCAAACTGTTAGAGAATGGGAGAGAGTGGAAACTACAACATAAACTTTAATCCATGCTTAGTGGCAATGCTCCAAAATGAGCTCAATTGCAATGAATGTACCACACTAAAGAAAGAAAAAAGTAGGATGCCTGAGGAGTGGGGCATAAGGGAATCCCTTATTTTTTCATGAAACATTTTATGTAATCTAAGTATCTTTTAAAAATAAATAAAAAATATACTTCAAAAAATATACTCAAAAGCTAGAGACTTGCTATATGGTTCCTATCTTGGTAACCATGGCCAGAAGTTGCTTAAGAGGTTACACACTGCTATTAGGGCAATTACAAAAGGATGAATTGTAATGAAAATCCTGAGATGCATGACAGACCCTGGTTATTTCAAACACATTAGAGCCCTCCTCTCATCCAAGATACTTTTATATGTTGTGCTTTACAAGCTGTCACTATTATGCCAGAAACCGATTACCTTAATATTCTGATCAATTTCCCCTCAATGCACTCCCACAAAACTTAACTTGCCAAGAATGACTTCCGGAGGGTTTTATATCAGTGATTTCTGCCAGCAATTTCCTCAAATTTGTATTACCACCACCCTGAAGTTAAAAATACAATTCAACAATGACATGAAAACCAACTTTCTTGGTTTTGCAGCCACATTTGAACAAAAATATTTAAAAAATAAATTGTAGAGTACTGAATTTCATAATTAATTAAAAATATTCAAATATCCTACTGTTGCTAAAAATATCATCTCTCAGTAAACTAACAGGCATAATAAGTCAGAAAAATTCACATAACAAGTACTTTGCACTTTTACCTTTTATGTTTTCATGTACATGTAACATAGTTTCATGGTAACTAACCTGAACCTCCTAACAATAGTCCAAACAAACAATTTATTCTTTAAAAGAGCTACTTCAATTTAGTGTATATATTTTTTGAATTGCATCTTAAAATGGTAATAACAAAAGCATATTTCTTCCAAAAAACCATTACTCAATCATAGCTGGTAAACATTAACACACATAAATATATCTAAACAAATTACTTGAGAGAGAAACTAACAAATATTGGCTGACCATCCTCAAGAGTATAAACACCAAGGTAAAGGATATAGAAAGAAAAAGGAAAACACTTTTAATCATTTTCAATGGCAAAGTCTATTGTGGTTGTTCCGAACCACTTGTTGGCGGAAGGGGAACGCTGAGTGGCAACCAGCGTTCGGGGGCCCAGACGGCGTGGAGGGCGCACGGAGGAAAGACCACCACAGAGACGAGGTAAGTACGCAGGTCTAATTTATTACAGGAAGGTCTGTTGTTTATATAGGTTCTGATAAGGGAAGTGAGTTAAGGACATGAT
>JAKSZT010006802.1:64511-77253 GCA_026826555.1 Tolypeutes matacus | reverse complement strand
GGATGTGGTGGGAGGTGTGGGAGGTGGGCAACATGGGAATCCCAGTGGGATCCGTGTAATATTTTAGGTAATCTAAGCACCTCTTAAAATATATGTGTGTATATATATATATATATATATATATAACATTTTTGTAAGCAAATACACATATATGCACATATATTTATATATCATTTTGCAAATGTTTGTATGTATTATGAGAATTTTGATTTTTACCCATAATAAAAAAAAAGAAAAAAAAAAGAAAACAAATGAAGATCTTTGAGAAAGTGAATAAAATTAATAAATTCTAGCCAAATGATGATAAAAAATAAGAATTGCCAATATCATGAAGAAGAGCCACTACCGATTTTACAAATATGAAAAGAATATCCAGAATATTATTTAAAAAAACCTTTATGCCAATAAATATAGCACCCAAGAAGAAATGTGTCTATCCTTAAAAGAAGCATACTATCAAAGCTCTCTGAAAGATAAAACTAAAGTAGCCCTATATCTAATAAAAGAAATAAAAATTATATTTAAAATCTTTGAAATGCATACACACAAAAATATACAGTCATCACAGATTATTACAATTCAAATTCTTGAGGCATATAAAGAAATAATGTCATCTTTACAAAACTCTACCACAAGACAGAATAGAAGAAAACAAGTCCCATTTTCAATTATTATAATACCTTTATTCTGACACCTAAAGTTTATGAAAACATTTTCTAGGAAATAAACAAGAGAGAATAGATACAAAAATTTTTAAACAATATTTTGGCAAATTCAATCTGCTAATATGTGAAACTTATAATAGTTCATGAACAAGTTGGGTTTGTTTCTTGAATACAAGTTTTGTTTACCTTTCAAAATCGAATAATGTCATTATTTTTTTAATATTTTAATTTTTTTTAAAAGATACTTAGATTACATAATTGTTACACAAAAAAATATAGAGATTCCCATATGTTCCACCTCCCACACCTCCCACAGCCTCCCACATAAACATCCTTCATTAGTGTGGCACAGTAATTGCAATTGATAAACACATCCTGGGGCTTTTCCATTAAGCATGGTCCATAGTTCACATTGTAGACCATTTTAAAGCTTAATGATGGCAATAAGACCATTTTAATGCACACAGAAAAATAAAAATGCATTATACAATATTCAATAATGATAACAGTTTTCACCACACTAGCATGAAAATAGTTTTCCCTAAAGAAAAATTTAAACAAACACACACACATATACACAAATATAATTTCCTCAATATTAAAAGGGCATCCACAGAAAACTTACAACTAACATTATATATAATAATAAAATGTTAAATATTTTCCCAAATAAAACACACACACAATCTTACACCCATGCACACTCTCAAATATATGCATACATATATATATTCATATACTTATACATATACATATAATATATGGGAGATAGATGGAGAGATAGATGGAGAGATGATAGAAAGATAGATGATAGATAGATAATAGAGACAGAGAATAGAAAGATGAAGCAAAGATAAAAAATATATTAAAACATTTCTGTGTTAGGTATCTAGATGATAATTGTATTCATAAAGTTTTTTTCTTTGTTATATATATATATATATAAACAAAATATTTTGAAACTCATTTGGAACCTACATTTCAAAACAATGTCCCTTGAGAGTCCTTACGCCTACACATGGTACAGGTTGTCATAGTTAACATACTTAACATACTTAACAGGACAGGAATTATATGTGTGTGTGTGTGTGTATGCACAAAATACATATATATGTATATATAGAGATAGATATTAATCTGTCAATCTATCATTAATTATATGTATATATGAATGCATATCTATAAATATGTACATGTGAATGCATATCTATAATTATGTATATGTTTGTGAGTATGTGTGTTTTGTTTTCTGTGGTCTTTTTAAAGATTTTTTCTTTATTTGAAAAGTTTACTGAACTATTTGCATAAAATGCAGTATTCTCATATACTGTACTATGAATAATTTGGAGTCATACTGGATTTGTATACTAAAATTTACCAGGTGATACTCCATAAAAGCTATTGACTATGCTGATGTCAGAATAGATTCCTGATAGATTTTGGTGGAAAAATACAATCTAACAGTGCTGAATGAATTCATTTTAACATGGATCAAAGACTGCCCTAACCCATAAGCCACAATATTTGGTTATTCCTCATGATCTATATGGTTTCAGTGGTGGGCCACTTGGGCATGATGGTATTCATCAAGATGGAGTCCAGGCTACAAACCTCCATGGACCTTTTCTCAGACTCTTGCTTCTCACTGACCTTGGTTATTCAACAATAGTGAGACCCAAAATATTAGTAAATTCATTGTAGAAAAAAATGCTATCCCCTAATATTTTTACACTA
This sequence comes from Tolypeutes matacus, assembly GCA_026826555.1. Taxonomy (NCBI): domain Eukaryota; kingdom Metazoa; phylum Chordata; class Mammalia; order Cingulata; family Chlamyphoridae; genus Tolypeutes; species Tolypeutes matacus. The sequence goes on along the minus strand of JAKSZT010006802.1, from coordinate 74,854 downwards.
CACAGCTAGCTTTCTTTGTTGAATTCATCATTAATGAACTTTCATTCGTTAGCCAATGCCCTGTGACCACCATGGTAAAGGATACTAGCTGAGTCTTCTCAAACGTAGTGGTATTATCCTATTTACAGGGAAAAAAAAAGTTATCTGTAAAGGAAAGACCATCTTATTGGTGATGTGATTGTTCTGGGAAAAGAACCTATTTGAGTTAGAGTAAGGGTTATTGTGGAGTAATAGAGGAATTCAGAAACAGAGTAGCTTCACAAAGAAAACAGTATAATTCTTGGAAATAACCATGCAGAATTTAGGTGACCAGAATTTGTGGGTGGGTCTGATCCACAAGGAAATCGTGGGGCCTAGGATTCTACTAGTTTTTAATCTTCTGTCTCCCAATATGTCGATCTCTACTGCAGGGCTGAAAGAATATGGAGAATACTTGTTCATGTGCAAGTTTTATAAGGTATAACTCAATTTTATTAATAGTTTTAGGATTATTCTGGTTATCCATGTCTTCTGGTGTGAGCATTCTTAAGAAATTATACAATTCTTATAAATTATCAAATTTTTCAACAAACTTTTATATAATATCTCCTTAATGTCCTCTTCATGTTTTCAGTGACTATTGTTATATCCTTTCACATATTTATTTACTATATACCATGATTTCTATAGAGATTATCTAAATTGATATATGGAAAACATTTATATAACTGCCCAGTATCTAATAAGCTACATATAAGCAGCACTTTGCTATCAACTTTTACTCATTACATTCAATAAATATTCTCTGATTAAATTACATGTTCCAGAGACAATGTTTTACACTGGTGATAAATTGTGAAGGCAAATATACACAGTGTCTGCCCTTATGAAAGTTAAAGTGCCAGTATAGTGATAGATTTTGACAGTAATTAAATATCACTACAACAAATATTAATTTATAACCGTGTTAAGTGACATGAAAGAGAGGCCTCATAAGAAATGGGAGGGTCAAGGAATTCTTCCTTCGGGAAATTAATTGAGCTGAGAGTTAAATATATCTTTACTCCATATTCATCTTAACAAATTTCAAATCAAGGGGTACTGCTTAGTCTAACAATTTGGTTTCTACTTTTATGAAATATAAAGGTGGGGGATTAATGGAATTTCATACATGTTAACTTGACATACATTTTTGCCTTATTTGTTGAATGAATTATTGGCCAGATATTTTTAGGCATAAGTGAGTGTATCTTTATTCCTAAGGCTCAATTCTTACTTTCCCAAAGAAAGATCATTTTTTGTCAGTTTGAAAGAGCAACTAAACCAACTGAAACTTTGCCTCAACAATTTTGAAACCTTGACTTAAACAGTAGAAGCATAGAAAATGATACTGGAATCCTCAGAATTGTAAAAAAATTTAAGAGATATCTATTATTATATGGTTATGAAATAGTTTATTCCACTTTCTAGAAAAACACCTCAAAAGTTCATAATAAAATATAGATCACTTTTTTCTTCATAAGACAAAATGTTGCCTAAATTATGGTAACTGTTGTGTTTCTCAAAATTCTTTCTCTTTAATTTAAACATTTATATTCATAGACTTTATTTTTAGAGCAGAACTTTGTTCACAGAATATTTCACAGAAAGTACAGATTATTCCCATGTATTCTCTCTCCCCTCCTAAAACATCTCTCCTATTATTAATATCTTAAATCAATGTGGTATGTTTGTTTCAATTGGTTAGACAATATTGATGCATTGTTATTAAAGTGCATATTTTATATTAGTTTACACTCTTCATGTTGTACAGTTTTACGGGTTTTGAAAAATGCTAATATCTTGAATCCACCAAAACAATATCCTGTGTAACATATTCAAAGCTCTAAATATTTCATGTGTTCTAGCGTTTCATCCCTCTTTACCCTTGTTTCCCTGACAATCACTTATATTTTACTGTCTATAATTTTTCTTCTTCACAATGTTATATGGTTGGAATCATAGTTTGTTAATTGTAAGACTGGCTTCTTTCACTTAGCCATATACATTTAAGATTCCTTTATGTTTTTTGTAGCTTGATAGTTCATTTTTTTATGGATAATAAATTAAATACACCATTGTTCAATATACAATGGTTTATGTATCTCTTCAACTATTGAAGGATATTTTTATTGCTGCCCAAATGTTTTGACATATTCCAGTTTTCTTTTTATTATTCATTGCTAGTTTTATTTCATTCTGATCTAAGTATATATTTTGTTTGATTTCTATTCAATTACTTTTATTGAGTGTGCTTTATGGCCCAGGATGTGGTCTATCATGGTGAATGTTCCATGTAAAAAATCAGCAATTCCTTTGTGCACTATTTTTATCATGTTTGTTCTAATAGTTATCCCTAAATGGGGTTATTTAAAATGTGCACAATTTAAAAGGTCAGTAGAGGTTAGAGATATGCTTTTTCACACAAGCAAAATGGGCAAGGCAAAAGAATCCAGAGATCTTCAGAGGGAAGTAGTATCTGACTGTTCCTTTGCTCAATCCAGGGATTCCCCTACTCTATAGTAAAATCTCATGATTGCAGACCCTGCAACACCACAAATTTGAGATAGGCTTTTCAAGTGAAGATAGACTTACAGCTCGCATATTGTGGGGGAAGAGGCATTTGGAAGACAGAGAGGGGCTCAATGGAAAATCAACAGACAATGTCAGGAACAAGTCACACCAATCTCCAGCATTGCACTGCCAAGATCCCCACCCCAAATTCCTTCATCAGGCTAGCAAATGTAAGCTAAAAATTGGCAGATTCATAGAATTGCTGCTACTATCTTGAAAGTTTGAGCCAGACACAGGACCAAAAATCATACTTACCAGACAATTGCCACAAGCTGGCCCCAGAGAGCACTTGCTTCAAACTGAATGCAAGAAATTTGGTGGGATCAGGGGTAGGGAGAGTTGGGGACCTTGCAGTCCCTATCTTATAATTGTACAATGTTCAATCTGGACAATGAAAAACATGATAAAAATTGTATGCTACATTTTATGTGACTGGATATTTTGAGTTCAATTTTGCTTCCAATTGAAAATCATGCTTGCAGAGTTCTAGGTTTCCATTGAGGGGTAGCTTACTGTGAGAGGAGTTTAAAAGAGAATCCATTGAGGTTGGTGGGCCACACTGTGGGAGATGTTTGTGTGGGATGTGGTGGGAGGTGTGGGAGGTGGGCAACATGGGAATCCCAGTGGGTTCCGTGTAATATTTTAGGTAATCTAAGCACCTCTTAAAATATATGTATATATATATATATATATATATATATATATATATATATATAACATTTTTGTAAGCAAATACACATATATGCACATATATTTATATATCATTTTACAAATGTTTGTATGTATTGTGGGAATTTTGATTTTTACCCATAATAATAATAAAAAAAATAAAAATAAATAAAAAAAAGAGAATCCACTGTAGTCCATAGTCCTTCCCCAATCCTGAGGAGACTGGGATGGTGATGTCCATTCCACCTCCAAGTGAGAGAGTGCTTATATCCCATGGATATGGTGGGTGGGATGATCCTGCCTGCAGATGCAAACCCTCTCCATTCCCTGGGATGGTCGTTGCCCATCATTGTCTCCTCGCCAGGTGACTTGGATGAGTCCATTGAGCTGTAGGGTGGGAGTTGCAGCTCCACTGAGATTCCACGCACACCTGGCACATAGGTAGGCCAGAGGCTCCAGTCTCTGGAAGTATACCTAAAAACTCCAGCATCACATACAGGTTTGAATAGAAGGGACTGATGAACCATGTGCAGGGAGGACTTATTTGAGTCCAATTCTGTCACTCTCAGGAGCACAGATTCCAAAATAGAGACCACTGATAAGGTGTCAGTCTCTGGGGCTATCCCCTCTTATATAGGACCTGGGTGACTCCAGAGCTCTCAGGAGACCCTCTGTGTGGGGTGATATGCACTTTGAGGTTCTATGAGCTCCTACTGAGGTGTGCGTAAGCGTTACCTCTGGGATGACCTCACGACTCTCTTTGATGGTATTCCGTTGTACACATATGGAGATTCTAGCAATGGAAGAAATTATAACAGTGAGGTGGAGCCGGTGGCTACTAGACACTTTCGGGGCTGGGAGGGGATGTGCAGTTGAAATACAGGGGCTTTTTTGGGATTTGGAGGTTGTCCATTGTGGCAACGGATGTAGGCCATTTTAAATCAGCACACACCACTCAGAACTGTGTGGGAGAGTGTGGTCTATCATGTGAAATGTGGTCTATGGTTGATGGCAAGGCCCCAGGATGTGTAAGTCCATTGAGGGTGGTGGACCACAACTGTTGGAGATGTTTGTGTGGGATGTGGTGAGAGGCGTGCGAGGTGGGGAACATGGGAATCCTGGTAGGTCCCATGTAATATTTAGGTAATCTAAGCACCTCTTAAAAAATTTATATATATATATATAAAACATTTTAGTAAGCAAATGCACATATATGCATATATATGTATATATCATTTTACAAATATTGTTATATATTGTGAAAATTTTGATTTTTACCCACAATAAAAATAAAAAAATAAAAAAATAAAAAAATAAAAGTGAATCCAAATGGATTAGGCTAAAGCAGCATCAGTATCTTCAATGAGAGTAGTTCCACTTTGATTTACTGATTTTCCTTGTAAAACTGTATGAAAGGAAGGGGACAGAATTTCACTCTGTCCTTTGAAAATCATAGTGTTATACTCTCTAAATTTTCCATTGTTCAGTTACAGAAATCAATTTAAAATGTGAAATATATAATGTAATAATTTCAAAAACACATATTTTCAATGTCTTATATGACCTTTTCATCTCCACCATGTTATATTAAATGAAAAAAATCATACAAAAATAAGTATTGAAAATTCGTGAATAATGATGTAAATCAAAGATTTTAGCAGGTATATGTTTAGATTTTGTGGTCCTTGATGTTTATACAAATTGTGGATTTTCATTTTAGAAGTTAAAATTATAAATACAAATTGAGGCATAAATGTAAATACTTATTTACAGTGGAAAAGAAAAAAACAAATTTCAACTATAAACAATTTTCTCATGGTCATGTAATCCATAAAATTCATAAATATAATATTTTCATTAATTAAATTGCAGCTAGGGTATACTGGTTGGGAGGAGTGCTGTTAGAAGCCATTTGATCTCAGAGCAAAAAGTGTTACTTTATAAGACACGTCATTAATTTTTAATGATTTAATATGCCCTCCTCCACACCTCCAATAAAGATTTATTAACTCAATTCTCTCTTAGCTGGCCCTTAGAAATAGGGCCATATCCCAAAGATAACCTAATGTTAAGTGTAATGCAATGGAGCAGAAGATGGAATAGAAAGAAAAGAAGACCTATGATTCTGATGAATATGATCCTGAGGAATGTAATCTTACTTTGCTTACAAAGACATATCACTATATGAGTGCTTTGCCAGGCCCCACCCAGGGTCTTGGAAGAGTCCATGCAAGTAAGAAACTCTAAAACTTAAGTTTCAAGAGCTTCACATTAACTCTGCCTTTCCCTTTAAAAATATCAAAATTCCATGAGAAATCATAGCTAAAAATTGAAATGTATAAAGAAAAATTGATATATCATGTAGATAAAATAGTCTAATGTTTCTATATTAATGGCTCTGTTTTTTTTCCATTCTTTTCTTTTTTATTATTTTTTTTATGTTTAGGGAAGATTTAGATTACATAAACATTACATAAAAAAATAAGGGATTTCCATATGCCATACTCCCTCCCCCTCCCACACTTTCCCACATCAACAGCATCCGTCATTAGTGTGGTATTTGTTACAATTGAGGAACATATATTGAAGCATTGCTACTAACTATTGATTACAGTTTACATTGTAGTTACATTCTGTCTCGCACAATTTTGTAGGTTATGACAAAATATACAGTGGCCTGTATCCTTCACTGCAATGTCATGCAGCACAACTCCAATGTCCCAAAAATGCCCCCATATTATACCTATTCTTCCCTCTTGCATTCCTCATAACCTCAGGTGCCCACTGCCTTTTACATCAATGATAAGAGTTCTTCCATTGCTAGAATAATAAATCTATAGTAGAATAATAATGTCTACTTTATTCCATTGTTCATTCCCCAATCTTGAGGATTTTGGGGATGGTTATGCCCATTTCTGCTTCTAATTGAGAGGGAGTTTAGATTCCATGAGGCAGATGGATACAGCTATCTTGTTTGCAGTTAAAACACTCTCTGTTGTAGGCCAAGGGATGGGCCTTGTCCGTCATCTTCTCTTTTAAAGTAATACAGTTTTCTTAAAATATTGGTCTGTTTTGAGTGGAAAAATATAAAATTCCTCTTGAAATAATCAATATATAAAGGCCAAAGAGTCAGTGCCTCATCAGAATTGCTTCTTTTCTGTCCTGTACTTAATGGCTAAAAAAAATTTAACAAATCAAAAAAAAAAAAAAAAATAGAGCCATTGTTATTTTGGAAGTTAAGTCTTTTCCTTACTATTGACTATTTCATTTGTCACTATGATAAATAGAGGCCTGTTTAACAGAATGTTCAAAGCTGACAAGTTTTAGTATTCTAATAAAACCCTTAAGGATATCTTTAAGTTGAAACTGCTGCATGGATTTGTTCATTCACATTGTAAAAAGTGAGGTGATAAAATATATACATTTATGAAATTTTGAAGACCAATCCAACTACTAATGGACAATTAGTATGACTTTTGATTAAGAATATAATTACAAAGTAAGACAAAAACTGATGTCATCAGTTAATATTTTAAATTCACAATGGAAAAGTATATTGCAAAACTGGAAACTCATAATACTTGTATAAACCATGGGAAATTTAAATGTGATGTTATTCTGACAATCTTCTAAAGTTTAGTATCACATTTTTATTCTGATCAATATGTTGAGATTTATATCCTAGGACTATTGTGAATGTGTAGACTTATGTCTGCTAAAGGAACTATTATTTATGAAATAAAATTATTTCCAATATTAGCTGCCTATTTCTTGCACATAATACTTGCAAAGTTCCATGTTACATTTACTACACTGGCATTTGTTGTTGTTGTTGTTGTCATTGTTTTATTTTATTTTTCTGTACACTAGCATTTTTGACAAAGAATCACCCTCATTGTTGAAAATATTTGTACTCTTAGGGTGCAAATATTAGTGTTCCAATAGTATGTGATTATATTAAATAGGTCGTAGCAGGAAGATAATCTTGATTCTATTGGGAATCTGAGGTTTTCAAAAAATAACTGGGAAAATAGGTTTTCCTGTACTGAGAAGTTTATTCATGAATAATTTGTATCTTACAGTGAACAGTGTGGATACTTCATTTTTTAATCTGAAGTAAAATACTTTCAGGAACCTCAAAATATTGTTGGGTTCATCTAATATATTATGGGTTACATGAGTAGTGTTTGGGAAGTGTAAAATTAAAGGAATTTTCTAATCTTCTGCTGGTTAAATATGTATAAGTAAAATGTTATTTGCAAGTGCATATATTTAGAAATTACATACAATTCTCAAAGACAATATTATCACTGTCCATATTCTATTCTAACCCTGATCTGTATGATTGTATTGTTCATTAAAGTTTAGTTATTCTTAGACAAATGTTATGGAATATGAAAACAACAAAATTTCCTTACCAAGTACATTGTTCTGTTCTGATGCTTCTCTGAAAAAGAACATGAAGTCAGCTCATCTTTAATAAAAAGCGACTTTGAAAGAGAAGCAAGGCAAGTCTATCAGTTATGTTCTACCTGTTGATTAACATAATTCTGGTAAAAGTGTAAAAACAATTTGAAACACAACTCCCACTATGGTCTGCAGTTGATCTCTATAAACAGCTTTATTTAAAGTATTCATAAGGTAATTGGGACCCAGATTGCAATTTCTTGCAGCAGCCACATTTATTCCTGGGCTCTGAACTCTAATCATTATTTCTAAATCCTGACATATTTTACTCTTCTTGTATAACCTAATTGCTCCTTAAAATTTTTAAGCATCTGTATGACACCTGAGATTCAGAGCTAAAATCTGCCAGCTCTAAAGGATTCACCTCCTAGATACCATGAGGATCATTTGTGATTCATGGGAGAAGATCAAAATATTAGCAGAAATTTAATATTTAACAAAATACTAGTATTAACAAGAGTTTGAAAGAAGTTGATTCCAACCCTCATACAAAACGTTGAAGGGTTCAAAGACCTCACTGGAGAAAGTAACTGAAGGTGTAGTGGAAATAGCAAGAGAGCTAAAATTAGACATGAAGCCTGAATATGTGACTGAATTTCTACAAACTCATGATAAAACAGATCAGTTGCTCCTTATGGATTGGCAAAGAAATTAGGGTTTTTTGCAGTGTAATCTACTCCTGATGAAGGTGATGAGAACATTATTGAAATAACAACATAGATTTATATTACTACATAAACTTATCTGATAAAGCAATGGCAGAATTTGAGAGAATTTACTCTAACTTTGAAGGAAGTTCTACTATGCATAAAATGCCATCAAACAGCATTGCATGCTATGGAGAAATAGTTCATGAAAGAATTGTCAGCTAATGCATCCAACATATTATCTTTTTTTTTTTTTTTAAGAAATTGCCACAGCTAACCTATCCTCCTGCAACCACTATCCTTATCAGTCAGCAGCCATCAACAGTAAGGCAAATCCCTCCACCAGCAAAAAATTTAAGATTGTGGTGAAGGCTCAAATTAGAATTTATTTCAATAATATATTTTTAAATTAAGGTATGCACATTGTTATTTTAAACCTAATACTTGATAGACTTGATAGACTACACACTCGACAGACTACTGTAGAGTTTAACTATAGTGTAAGAATAATTTCTATATGCACTGGGAAAGCAAAATATTTGTGTGATTTGCTTTATTTTGATAGTCACTTTATTACAGCTATCTGGAATTGAACTTACAATATCTCTGAGATATGCTTATATGTATATATATATATAGAAAAATACATTTCTGTTGGCTCCTTGGTAGAGAGGGTACTGTTTTATCATGTTATATGTGTAACTTATATTTTATCTGAGTATACTTGATAAAATCCAGGCCAGTCAGTGACAGAAAGAGAAATATAATCAAGTTAACTAAAGAAATGGAACAAATTGATCTTGTTTCACATATCATTGATCTATTTATATTTATACACATGGAAATACAAATACATACTTATGAATGTTTGTCATAAAAATTGAAGTGTTATAGTTCAGTTAAATCAAATCATGTTTATTTTATAGGAACCCAAATCCATGCCCTATATGTTGCAAAATGTATATGAAAAAGCAACTAATTTGAACACTTCTGGGAAGATAACATTGTAGTAGAGTGACATGACTCCACTCTCTTACAAAAACAATGGGGGAAGGGCAAAAAGCTGTCTGCAGAAGCTGCTTTGGGAGTCTGCAGAACAGAAGAGAGCTATGCATCATCCAGGAAGGAGAAGGACAGAGAGATGAAGAGACTGAAGCAAAAAATGTGAATTACTAGCCCCTGCAGCTGGGAATGTCATTGTTGCAGTCTGGCAGTTTGATGTAATTATGAATTCCAAAAATAGATATTGGATCATGCTTATAAACTGGTCTGCTATTCTGGGCATGATTAAGTTATGATTAGGGCATTATCTGGGCCATGTCAGTAGGGCGTTCACACCCCCCCCTTGGTGGGTGTGGGAATCAAATATAAAAGGCAAGGCAAAGGACAAAGGGAACAGTTTTGATGTTGGAGTTATGGTGAGGAAGGAGAGAAGTCCCTGGGATAGAGACAAGCCATTTGCCTGAGAGTTCACAGCTGGCCTTGTGGAAAGAAGCAAAGCCTAGAGAGCCTCATAGCCTACAGCTGACCTTGTGGAGGAAACAGAGGCTCTAAGCCTGGAGAGAAACACAGCCCTGGGAAGAGAGGAACCCAACAAGCCTGACAAATATCGGTAGTTGTCTTGCTCCAACAAGTGGCAATGGACTTTGATGAGGGAAAAAACATACTTTATGGCCTGGTAATTGTGGACTTCTACCCCAAATAAATACCCTTTATAAAAACTGACTGATTTCTGGTATATTGCATCAGCACCCCTTTGGCTGACTACAGTCATCATCTCCCACCCTCAAGGCCAACATCAGAGGTAAAACTCAGGACTCACTGTAGACAACTGAGAGGGGAATGGACATCTTCCTCTCTGGGAGGTGAGAGGGTGCAATGGAAGGCAGAATTTACTCTTCACTGAGTTTGGCCAGCAGAGCCCATTTTAAATCTCAGCTTTGGCCAGACCAGAATAACCAGCAAGTA